>JAAAKG020147227.1:0-10499 GCA_010014905.2 Druon quercuslanigerum
GGGGTAATTTTCAAATTTATATTGATTATTAAAAATAATAAAAATGTTGACCTTTTTTTTATTCAAATTAAAAAGAAGTTCCTTTTTTAATATAGAAAATCAATGTGCGAAACAAAGAGTCCAGGTAGAAAAATTTCTACAAAAAATCTGCAAATAAATACAATAAATTACAACAAAAATTTGAGGAAAAAACAACTTTTTTCTATTATTTAGAAAAAATATGTACTTAAGACGTATTTTTGTTTTTGAATCAATTTAAAAATAATCAATTAATTAATTTAATTTTTACAGTAAACATAGAACACTTTCTCCTACACTATTGTCGAGAATTACTATTTTCTACACAATTTTCTATTTTCCTACACTATTATCGAGAATTTACAAGCGAAGCTTGTAAATGAACTAAGTCATGCCACTTTCACCAACATATAACATATGTCATCGCATATTGGATTTTCCTATTTATTATAGTTGTTTGACTTGGAAGCTGGTGGTATCAACCGAAAGAATACAGAAAGTCTTCGACGAGGTACATAATGACCCAAAAGCCAGCCTTGGAAGCTAGTGGCCACCGACGTAATGGATCTGTTTTCCAAGCCAGCATTAGGCTTTGAATATCTAGTGGTGTAAAAAGATCTTGACACAAAATGGGTAGAATTAGCACCCATGAATTGCGCAAACGCGGATACAATCATCAAGGCTTTTCAGGATAATATATTGAACCGCTGGGGTGCACCGGAAGTTCTTATTTCGAATAACAGGACAAAATACGTTAACGAAGCGTTCCAAGGGTTAAACAAGACGTATGGAATCCTAAAATCGTTTACTCCGGTGTACTATCCGCAGGCGAAAATTTTTGGTTTGCCTAAAATACGGCCTTGCCGAACATCACGGTCGATAGCCAGGCTTACTTGAATCCAGGGAAGAAACCAAAGCCGTATAACACTTGACGGCAAAGGGTTCCAGAACCAACCGATTTGCCTTCACCAGATCACAAAAAATTGAGCAAAAAAATGGTTAAACTAAAAAAGCTGCAAGATCTAGTCTTAATACACCACGAGAATGCGTTTGACCGTCGGAAAGTTAATTAGGACAAGAGGCGGCGACGCGCGGTCTTCAAAGTGGGAGATAGAGGCATGCGCAAAGTCCAGGTGACATGCTTAGCCCAAAAAGGGGTAACGAACGGTTTTAGGTTGTAAAAAGCAAGGACCGTTTGTCTTTGTACGCGTTTATGGACCTACAGTTTGCGAGTTGGGGATTCAAGACGGACATTTTGTAGGAAAATTTCCAGTAAATCTTCTAGTCCCCTACTACGATGACGGACCGCCTAGAGAAAGGGAAATAGGTCAATATGTTTCTTTCCAGTAGTTTCCCTAATTCCTTGCATGCACAGGATATGACTTGAACGCGCCCGATTTGGACAGCTTAAACCTTGGCCCTCCGAGTGGGCTATTACTTAATTTATAGAGTGAACGATGGGACTGACGTTGATTAATTTTCTCTTTTTACAGCTGCAGCCGAGTGTTACAGGAATGAGCACAAGAAGATCTGCAAGATGATGCAGGAAGTGCTACAGTCGATGCGCCAGGAGCCTTGGAAAATCCCATTGCAGCCCGAATTGGACGAGTCACTTACAGCCAGAACTCGTAAAATGAAAGGAAGGGAAACCCTAATCCCATAAGCAGGCAAGAATCCATCACCCTACCAGGTACTCCAGCAGATGAGGACGATTTTCAAGCAAGCCGAGCGGAGAAAGGAGAAGAGGCTCAAGCAAAGGCTCTTCAAAGCGCAACAGACGATCTAAATATGTCAGTGAGTGGGCACGCAGGCAGCCGTCCATCCGGCAGGCAGTATAGGCGGGAATTCCCTAAGCTTATCGCGATAGGGGAGGCTGATGCCAGACGCAGGGCAGAGGCCAACTAAAAAGCCCAAATGAAGGCCGAGAGAATGTACGCCGAGGAGAAGGTGCGAAGACGCATAGAAGACTTCCGGTGGGGATGCCGCGGTCTGGTAGGACCGGGTAAAAGAAGGAACAGCTAAAAGTTGCCAACTAGGCCCTTTATCCTCGCAGCGCAGTATAGACTGACCTGTGAGCAGGAGTAAACAGGGAAGGGCACAATTAAGCTTTTTTTGTTTTAATACTCCATTTTCCGTTTTTTTAATTATCTCTATTTTTCGCGTACCTGAAATGTCCGTTTACCCCCCGCCTACTTATTTTTTTTGTATTCACGGTTGTATGGAGAACATTTGGCCTGCTGAGCGGAATAAAGCATGCACTCAAGAGATGAAAATTCCTTTTCCTGTTATTTACGAGCACCCTAAATTGAGATATGTATCTCTTCCAGTATATAGGCACCTTAATAGCACAAGTGGTCCAGGTTGTAGAAGTAGGTCAAATCCACATAGACCGCTAGAACCTGGGCAGAGGAACCATAGGTAACCCCAGATGGAGTTTACTTTTCTTTCTTGTATTCTATTGATATGTTCAGTGGACGACATTCGCTTTCTTTGATCAAGTAGACCAATTGTGAGTACAAGCTGGAAAGACTGGCGGAGGGGCCAAAGGTCAGCCACGTCGCGAGCAAGCAGGCTCCGGCTTAAACGTGGTGACTTGTAGCAAAGTTACTAAGCTAATATTGTAAAATGTCAATTTTAAATCGTCTGGGGACTTGCCAAAGCCAAACGTCTAGCAACTAGGTTAATTTAATTGGATTATAGTAAAGAAATACAAAAATTACTAACCGTCTGGTCAAGATCCAGGTCGAGACTCCGAAGGTTTAGTTAATCTGATTTATTTTGTTATACAATATGATATCTGACTTGTACAATGTATGTTATGAAATTAATTCAAGGAAGAGACAACAGACCTCCGATCTAATTTAATTACTGTAAGATCTGGCTTTAAAAGTGTTAATTCACCCACAGCAGACAAAAACCGTTGTTCGTCTTAGTTTGTTAGCATGCTTCCAACAAGAAAAATGTGCATCAATTTAGGTACAAGCTGGGACACAACTCGAAAAATAATTTCAATCCAGCTGTCAACTCCATAAAACTGACATATGGTAAACATTGGTCAAATGTCTGTGAAGTCAGCCGTTCGTAAATAACCGTGGGAGGAAGGGCTGGCCAACCCATACGCGGCTCAGCCCCTTTACGCTGCAACGTCGCAACGAAAATCAACCAATCATCTGCGGAGACTAAAGGCGACCATCTTATAACTAGCCAACGGTCAGCTAAAAGCTATCGCAGTAGTCCGTCAGACGCGGCGAACCGACAAGACCCAGACAGATACGAAAGAAGGTGTTGGAGGAGACAGATAATTGGACACGTTCCGCTGCAACTAACGAATCGAAGAAGCCGAATCGAAAATTCTTATGCGGAAGAAGGCTGCTTTTATGGTTCTTTGGTAGTATTCCCGGCGTGGAATTTCGGTCCGTGCGACCGCGTGGGTCGATAGTGCGGACGTAAGTCAAGGTTGCTGTGGGTCCTCTTAGCTAGAGATTCGCCAAACCCCGTTTACCTGTCGCGCTTTGAATTTGTAAACTTTTCTTTTATTTTATAAGAAAGGGCTGATGTAATTTTTTGCAAAATATTAAAGAACTTTGCTTTGATCGGTCTGTGTGCTCTCTCTCTCTTTCTCTCTCTCGCTCATGGAATCCCACTCCTGTTTTCGTCTCCAGCGATGCGCGGATAAGGGCAGCCCTATCTGTCGCTTTGTGAAATTAAATAAATGGGCTTTGAGGGGGGGGGAGGGGTCGTGAGTCAGAAGAGCGCGACTCACGAACTCGGTCTTTTTGAATATGTTACGAAAACGATGTAGCAGGTAAGGTTTCCGATAGATTCACTGTACTATAAGTGAAGCATAATAACGAAACTGTTTCTTTGGTATATGACAGACATAGCCGAAAAATTTTGAATAGGAGCTTTTAATTAAAAACGTTTGAGAACATACGTTTCATACTCATCATACATAATAATTTTATTATTGCGTTACATTAAAATAGAGCTTTAGAATAAATTTCACTTTTTTTTTAAGCCCAATGATAGAAAATAGAAATCAAAACTTTTCAATAATTTATTATGAACTGGCTCGATAACAGTCTGCTGTATGTACTGACTTCTATAACTTACACCGAATAGAATATTATTGATTATTTTTTAAAATGAATTTATTAAAATAAAAAAGATTTTAATTATTCGAATATTGTGTGAGAACATTGCTATTTGTTAAATTTATTACCCATAGAATCTTTACAATTATATATAAAAAATATTATTTATATAAATTCACTGACCAATTTGGCACGTTTCGATGAAAATCTGCAGCATGTGTCCATTTTGTCTAAAATCCAAAATTTCCCAATGTTAATTAATGCAATGGAACGGCACATAGGAGCTTATAGTATAAGACTACGATTGTGAAACATTTTCATCATTATCACAAAAATAAAACAGTGTTGCGAAACTTGTAAATAGACTATATATCTATATTAGATGCCTTTCTTAACTATACATACGTACTATACATACATACACATACATACATACATACATACATACACATACATGCATACATACATACACATACATACATACACATACATACATACACATACATACATACACATACATACATACACATACATACATACGCATACATAAATACACATACATACATACATACATACATACAGTAATTAAAAGTTAGAAGTTTAATTTATTGAGGCACATTCCGAAGCACAAAATTGTCGTCAAAGTCAAAGATGACAAGAAGCAGGTATGATTTCTTAAATAAACAACCTTAAAAGACGACGAAGAACATAACATTACTTATATGTAAAAATGAAATCATGAACAATTTTAATATTTAAAACGATTTTTCAAGGAGTTTTCATAAAAAAACTGGTTCAAACAGAAAAAAAACATCTTGTATAACTTTGTATAAATTATGCGTTTTCTCTTACATGAAAAAAAAGGTAAAATATAATTTATGCAAGAAAATTTTTAAAAAATCGTGTATAACTTTTAAAATCGCCCTCATGCAAAGTCATCTAAATGGTAGTACGATGCACAACTAGAATCATATAGAAACACAAATTAGAATCCGAAATTTTTTTTCTAACCCATTATTTTGCATAATTTCCTGATATTATAACACAATTTTTGATTTTCTGCTTTAAATTTCTCATAATTGTTTTTAAAATTTTCATTTTTTGCTATTACCAAATCATTCGAAATTAGCATTTTCGATTCTGTCAAAATTATGGTAAACTACTTTACTTTCCACAAGAACAGAACTTTTATACGCAAAATTTGATACTTTCGTTTACAGATGTCGCAGGTAAAGTACAAGTCGAATTTTAAGAAGTAAGAAATAATTAATAAAATTTATGACAACATTACACTCTTAACTCATAATATCATCTAATTTTAGTGTCAAGAACTAAACATTTTTATGAATTTGATATGCTAAAAGGTAGTTTACAGAGATTTCCCAGTAGATTAATGTTTTTATTAAAGAACCTGTTTTCTAATAACTAAAGCTAATGTCCATTCTCTTTTTAATTTTGCATTTGATGCATTTGATTTGGTGCCTAACATTGTGCTTTAAACAAAATGCTATTTTTTCGTTGAAAAAATAAAGATTAATCTACTCGCAAAATGCTTTTACTACATAGACGCTATTTTTCTTGCTGCTCGTTTTATGTCTTTCAGACCTAGTCAAACGATGTCAGATTTTGTTCGTCTACATGTTTTGTTTTTCCGGCAAAAAAAATATCTAAAAAAACAAGAGCTTCAAGTTTTTAAGTTTTGCTAGGTGGACTTTAATGTCCACCGCAAGTGAAAAAACTGGTATTCGAAATTTAAAAAATAAATGGATATTCTTGAGCATGTACTTGAACACTGATATTCTTTACGGTAACATCATGATTATTTTATTTAGCAGAGCGAAAAATTTCAAAAATAATTATTTTGATATTTCAAACTGAACTCCAGCTTGAAATAAGCTACTCGATTTTTCAAAACAAGTTTTTTAGCCCTTTATTGACATACGACAAGAATTCACGTAATTGCAGTTTGTCACTGTTCAGTTTTCACGGATTCTTATGTTAAATTGCACAACGGAATTTTAGTAATTCCAGCCTGGAATGTGGTAAAGACGGGTTAGCTTTACGAAATGTTCCCTAAAACTAAACAGTTGGTATGTAAAACAATAAATTTAATCCACGTCATACATTACATTTGCTGAAAAAAAACTTTAATGTTGAAGCTAAACGGTTACGGGATTGTCTTATTTACTTTACTGCTTTTTCTGACATTGAAAGCCTTTCTTTGACTTTTATACTCAGTAAAATAAATAATTTAATAATAACCGGAGCAAAAATACTTTGAGTGAATATAAGACGAAAAAGTAAATATTGAGATGATATATAAATTAAAAATTACATTTTAAATTATCATCCAAAGACTACTTTGAGGTATCTCTAAATCTCATAAAACTTTTTCAAAATATTTTTAATACTCCGAAAATTCTTAAAATCTTTTGCGATACTTTCTAATTCATAAACAGTTTTTGAAAATTAATAAAACCTCTAAAATAGTTGTTATTTTACGCGATGTATTTGGAAATACATTAAAAATGCTTAAAATCTTTTAAAATCTGTGAAAATTTCTCTAAATCTTCTTGAGAAACACGAAATACATTTTATCAGTTTGTTCTTCAATTTACATAAATATGATTTTTCTTACATTTTTAAAGAAAGCTCAATGTTTCTAAAGATCTCAGATGGGTTTGAAAATAAGGTAAAAAATTTAAAATAACATTTGCTTTTTTTACAAAATAATAGGAAAAATTTAACTTAGTTTTAAAAATACTTAGGACATTTAGAAGCTTTCAATAAATTTAAAAGTATTTTATAAATTTTTCAAAATTTGTCTTAATCATAAAGTATATTTATTCTCTTTTAAACTTCTAAAGCTTGTGGAAGTTTCTTTTACAATAAATAACTCGGAAATTCCATAAATTTGTGAAAATCTTGCGAACTTAAACATTTTGTGAATCTTCTAAACCGATTAGAATTTTTCAAACAAATTAAAAAATCTAGGTATGTAAAACCTTGGTACACAATCTTAAATTTTCTTCTTGTTTACCGATATAAAATAAAAAAAATCAGTAAAATGAAATACATTTATAAAACAATCTCAATTTTGTTAACATTCAAATGTACGTTAAAAAACAAAATATTACCTTCAAATACCCTCATCTTTTAAGAAATTGGAAATATAATATTTTGAACAAAAAAACAACGTTATTTATATGATTTAAGTTTTCTAAATATATATAAGCATTCGCAGAAACGACATTAAAACTTATAAATGTTCAAATTTGTCGAAAATTTGGTGAATTAAAATTTTTCTTTCGCCTTTTTCAAGTAAACTACATAGCTAAATAATCAAGTAATATTAAAATCATTTTAGAACTATTAAAAAATTTCTTTATTATAATTTCTTCAAAGAAACCATAACGCCTATAAAAGGCGTTTTTTGCCCACACACCGAAAACAGAAATGATAAATAAAATCAAACTTGATTAAATAATTAGAAATTAGTTACAAAATGACTTAGAATTCTTAGGTTACCAGTTAATTATTATTTATTAAAAGTTGCTTCTGAAAACCTTTAATAATCCACAATAATATTATATAAATTTCAAATTTTGCACAGACGGACTTCTATGGACTTGTTCATGTCATTGAAATTTATAGAGATGTTATAAAATGGTCAGAAATTTTTAGCATATGTTGCAATCCCATAAAAATCCTTTCAAATTTTGTGATATCCTTTGGATTCATAAAAATATACTAAAACTTCAAAAGGTCCTAATAAACCTTTTAAAATGTTTATGAGGCTTGGAGATTTGTTTGCATTTCATTAATATATTACTTTAAGCTACTTAAAAACTAGTCTACCGACAAAATAAATAAGGTGACAATTTTATTTTGGTATTTATAAATTTATTTAAGTAATTGTAATAGGAAGGTCACTAGGTTGAACAATTCTTATTATCTGTTAAAATTACTGTTAATAATATGATTAGAAAAAGGCGTGTTTTATGCTGATTCAAAATACTTTTTTTCAATTTAAAATTGAATAATTTATGATTTTTATTTTGTCACAGCCGAATAGAAATATTTAAGAAAAAATTTTCTGGCGGGTAATTTCGTAAATTTATCAAATGAAATTGACAGAGTTGAAATCATGGCGTCCGTCTTGAAAAGTACAAGCCCTATTTAAAACATGCCTCTCGATATAATTACAACTATCGTAAAACTGTAATATAGACTTTTCCTTGTCGCATTCCTATATATACGCGGTTGAGGGCTGGAAAATTGCTTTGGACACTTTCGCTAGAATTTGTATGGCGATGCTCAATTACATCGTACAATTCAAGATTTTCTGCTTAATAAAGCTGGTCATTTCCAATTTTCATGAAAGCGTCCATTGTAATATGAAGATTGGGAACATAAGGGCGATCTAACGGTAAATAAGAGAGAACTGCATAATAATTACGTAATTTTTCCGTTCGTGTATAAACCTCATTTATATACTGTATTGAGTTTTGATTTAGGAACCGTGGTACGTATGCATACCGCATAAGTATGAGATCTCGGCCATACTGATGGCCGTCCCACATTCTCACGTAAATAGCGTTCTCGTCAAACGGAGGAGCTCCTGTTATTCCACCTGCAACTAATTTTGTAGGGAAAATCTAACATTAATGCATTCAAACTTTTTACAATATGAATTTTATTTTTTTTTATATATTTTAAACAGTCCAAGGCCAAAAAACAAAGTACTGTGTTTTGAAGAAAAAAATCTGTTTTTTTTTTTTAAATTAGGGGAGGCCGGGAGAGATAGGAGAGATATTTTCCTTTTTAGAAGTAGTTTTAAGGTTTTCCGTAAATTCTTGAAATGACCAAATTCGGATGAAACCTACGTTGAAATTTGACTCACAACCTCGTGACGGATTCACTAATTATTATGAAATTATTGTTTAATGAAAAAATAAATTTTTTTCATCAAGTTGGTAGCTGGGTGATTATTTCAAACAATAAATAATACGGAAAAGAGATTGAATGGGAACCCCTATTTTTTGTTCCATATTTGGAATCTTCGGATAAAAATGCGTATGATTAGTTTAAAACATTTTTCTCGTTACGAATTTGTTTCTTAAAATTTGTTCAAACTTTTCCCCAAACCTATATCCAGGGAGCGATGTGCGGGAACCGATTTTAACATCAGTGTATGTACTCCTCAGAGTGATTAAATTATTTAATTATATTTTTCGTGATATTTGAAAGTTTCAAGTTAAAAAAATCACCCTATATATTTATGTATATATATATTTATAAGACCAACCATGGCCAGGCATCTCATAGAGGACGAGCGGTGCTTTATGACCTGGAGAAATATTAACACCCAGGTTTCTCCTAAGCGAAATGATCTGGCGAAAATGGATGAAGAGCTTCCTGGACAATTTTCTAAAGAATCCGACCTTTGGACTCTCAATTGTTGTGTGTATAGTGCAGCATGAGCTTTGGCTGATGCAAACCGTAAAAAAAACCAGCGGTTGATCATAAGACCAAAAGACGAATGCATCAACTCGCCATAAAGATAGGCTGGGCTAGACTGTACGCGTCCTGAATGTATTTTGCATGGATTGTAACATAAATTTGTGATTTAAATGAATATAAATTTAGCGCCAATTTTGTGATGAGTATACGAATCTTTAAATGTGACGAATCATGTATTTATTAAGAAGTCAGGTGATACTAGGCGAGATTAGAGAGAGAGAGAATTTAAGGGGTCACGACGAGAGAGCGGCCTGGGACATTTTCATTTATAAATCTGACACTGTAACGTCGACTAGAAGTTTTTAAGTGGTGAAAGTAAATTGTAACCTGCACCACGTAACAATTTTGAGTCTCACCACCAAGTTTTGGAAGGTAAATTCTCCGTTACAATTCCTGCGAAGTGTGTGTAAGTGTTCTTTTAATTATAACAAAAAACGCTGAATATAAGTGTCTTTACAGCGTGGCGTTTGTTCGAATATAAAGCCAACTTAAACCAAAACCGTAAGGGTCATTACTGTATTGGATGGTGCCGATGGTTATACCAGGTGCCGATGTTTATGGGAGATTTTACCAATTTCTATACAATCGAATTCCTGTATCATCTCAGATTTAATGTCGGACTTAGAATTTCGTTCATCACAAGGAATAAAGCGATTACGACACTTCGGCGTTTGAATTTTATTTAATGTAATTGTGTCTATCCATATTTATTGGCGATTAAATGTCATGTACCATTTTTAATCATTTATACCATTTTAATTGAACATATATTGTTAGCAATTTTTGTTCATTTTAAGACGCATTTACTTGCATTGCTCATTCAATTAATCCTTCTTGTTGGCATTTGAAATACTTATCTTTACG
>JAAAKG020147228.1:0-10499 GCA_010014905.2 Druon quercuslanigerum
ACCATCTGGTGGAAGAAGTTTCCTTCAACCCATCACCATCTGGCCCGTATTTTCACCTCATATTTGAAGTCGGAAGAACCAATTCCGGAGTGGTTGGTGGAAGGGCGCACAGTACTCCTGCCGAAAACGGGCAACTTAGCTGACCCAAAGAATTACAGGCCACCAGTTGTTTGAACGCACTGTATAAGATATTTACAGGTATCCTAAATGAGAGGATTATTCAGGCAATTGGACCTGTGTGGCAAGAAATGTATAAAAACGCGGCTCAAAGAAAGGCGTAGCATGATGTCGGGAGAACCTGCTTATCGATATATGTGTCTACAAAGATGCAGCATCCTACCGGCGTGACCCATCGATGGCCTGGATTGATTGCCGGAAAGCTTTCGATTCGTCAATAGCCTGAAAAGCATCCCTGCGTGTGACGAATATGCTAAAACACTTGCACGGGAAATGCAGAAGGCGGTCGTCCTTGGGTTCGCTCCGCGTCCTCAGGGTGCACGAGACTTTTGCCGGATCGTCGTATTTATTCCGTCTGAGGCTGTAACCACCTATCTCAAGGTCGTGAGACGTGGTTATGGATGAAACTTTTTTTGCGATTTCACTGGGATTAGGTGCAATTTTTCAGATTAGTACCCAATCCCGGCAAATATATTCTAAAATACTTTATCTACGAAGAAGTGGTTCGGACAAGGTTGACCAGGACCGAGGGAAAATTTGAATGTACGGTCGATTTTTACCTGGAGGTCAATTTTTAAGTTCAAATGTAGGTAAACCCCTTTTTTTAAAATGAGAAACCCTATTTTTGATTGCGGATTTGAAAAGAGCGGGAAATTTCACGTCAAAAATGACCTGTGGAAAGTTTTTCTGACCTTGGAAAGGTAAAAAAATACTAACGCGTATTTTCATGGCGCTCATGATAAGCTGTCGGCATCCGACCAGTATCATTTATTGTCGACTTAAATATGAATTCTAATTCGGAAAAAAAGTCGCCGGGTAGACCGCAAAAAATTCGAGGTGCAGCCGAAGCAGTTACCCAAAAACTGTTGCCTCGAACATCGTTGGACAAATATACCTCTTCTTCACTATTTCCTAAATCAAAAAAATACTTACCGCTGCATTTTCTCTAAACACATCATATTGTATTGTCTGATTTGAAACGATTCGGTGTTGATAATATAAAAAATGTCAGAATTTCTTAGTATATTATCGCCAATATCCCTGATTGTTTCCATGATTTAATTTGGCCTGCTCTATTTAAAAACCAAAAATTCTTCCCTTCGACAAAAATTGTATAACAATTCAAATTTGGTAAAATTAAACTTTTTTCAGGATGGACCATACATTTCTCCGGAGGAGGCAGTTGCAATCTACACGACGACCGTCCACTGGTTGGAATCGCGAAGATTTGCTCCTATTCCGTTTCCACCATTATCGTACAAACATGATACTAAGCTATTTATTATGGGACTGGAGAGATTAAAGGAAGCTTACAGCGTAAAATCTCGACTAAACCAAAGTCAACGCGAAGAACTAGGTTTGATTGAACAAGCATATGATAATCCTCATGAAGCATTGTCCAGAATCAAGCGTCATCTGCTTACTCAGCGCTCTTTCAAAGAGATGGGGATTGAATTTATGGATCTCTACAGCCACCTGATTCCCGTTTACGACGTTGAGCCTCTTGAAAAGCTCACAGACGCGTACTTGGATCAATACTTGTGGTACGAGGCCGATAAACGTCGACTCTTCCCTCCTTGGGTGAAGCCTTCTGATGCAGAACCACCTCCACTGCTTGTTTATAAGTGGTGTCAAGGTATCAATAACCTACAGGATGTCTGGGACGCTGGAGAAGGCGAATGCAATGTTTTGCTAGAAACCAAGTTTGAGAAACTGTCCGAAAAAATCGATCTTACTTTGCTTAACAGACTTCTAAGGTTGATCGTTGATCACAATATAGCCGATTATATGACCGCGAAAAATAACGTAGTCATCAACTACAAAGATATGAATCATACCAACAGTTATGGAATAATAAGAGGTTTACAATTCGCTTCATTTATCTCTCAGTATTACGGTCTTATACTCGACTTGTTGGTTTTGGGATTACAAAGGGCAAGTGAGATGGCTGGTCCTCCACAAATGCCAAATGAGTTTCTCACATTCCAAGACACAGCTTCTGAAACGGCTCATCCTATTCGGCTCTATTGCAGATACGTTGATCGGATTCATCTGTTTTTGAGATTTTCAGCCGAAGAGGCACGTGATCTAATTCAACGTTACCTTACGGAACATCCAGATCCAAATAACGAAAATATCGTTGGCTACAATAATAAAAAATGCTGGCCACGTGACGCTAGGATGAGGTTAATGAAACACGATGTCAATCTCGGGCGTGCTGTTTTTTGGGACATAAAAAATCGACTACCCAGGTCAGCGACGACAATTCAATGGGAAAATAGCTTTGCCAGCGTATACAGCAAGGATAATCCGAATTTACTTTTTAATATGTGTGGTTTCGAGTGCAGAATTTTACCAACGAATAGAACTACTCATGGAGAGGTATCAAATAAGGGTGGTGTGTGGAGCTTGCAAAATGCAATCACTAAAGAGAAAACAGCTCAATGTTACTTGAGAGTGGATGACGAGAGTCTTCAAAAGTTCCACAACCGAGTTAGACAGATCTTAATGGCCTCAGGTTCTACAACTTTCACGAAGATCGTCAATAAGTGGAATACGGCTCTTATTGGTTTGACAACTTATTTTCGTGAAGCGGTGATTAACACTCGGGAACTTTTAGAGTTGTTGGTCAAATGCGAAAACAAAATTCAGACTCGCATTAAAATTGGTCTCAATTCAAAAATGCCTTCAAGATTTCCACCGGTACTGTTCTACACACCAAAGGAATTGGGAGGTTTGGGTATGTTGTCAATGGGTCACGTTCTGCTTCCGCAATCAGATTTAAGATGGTCAAAGCAGACTGACGTAGGAATCACCCACTATCGATCAGGTATGAGCCACGATGAAGGTCAGCTGATTCCCAATCTTTACAGCTACATTATACCCTGGGAGTCTGAGTTCTTGGATTCACAACAAGTATGGGCAGAGTATGCGTTAAAGCGACAGGCAGCCTCCGCGCAGAATCGACGATTAACTCTCGAGGACTTAGAGGATAGTTGGGATCGTGGAATCCCTAGAATTAACACCTTGTTCCAGAAAGACCGCCAAGCTCTTGCCTATGACAAAGGATGGCGAATAAGAACTGAATTCAAGCAATACCAAGTCCTAAAGCAAAATCCATTTTGGTGGACTCATCAACGACACGACGGGAAACTCTGGAACTTGAATAATTACAGAACGGACATGATACAGGCACTTGGCGGGGTTGAAGGTATTCTTGAACATACTTTATTCAAAGGAACCTACTTCCCAACATGGGAGGGTTTGTTTTGGGAGAAAGCATCCGGATTTGAAGAGTCCATGAAATACAAAAAACTCACCAATGCCCAGAGATCTGGTTTGAATCAGATTCCAAACCGACGATTCACTCTATGGTGGTCCCCTACGATTAACAGAGCCAACGTATACGTCGGTTTCCAAGTCCAATTAGATCTGACAGGAGTTTTCATGCATGGTAAAATCCCCACACTCAAAATCTCTCTTATACAAATCTTCCGAGCTCACTTGTGGCAAAAGGTCCACGAGTCCATTGTGATGGATCTCTGTCAAGTGTTCGATCAGGAGTTAGACGCCCTTGAAATTGAGACGGTCCAGAAGGAAACCATTCATCCAAGGAAGTCTTATAAAATGAATTCTTCATGTGCAGATATTCTGTTGTTCTCTGCTTCTAAGTGGAATGTTTCACGTCCCTCTTTGCTTGCCGATTCAAAAGACTTAATGGCCAACTCAACAACGCAGAAGTACTGGGTTGATGTTCAACTGAGGTGGGGTGACTATGATTCCCACGATATTGAGCGATATGCGAGAGCTAAATACCTAGATTACACGACTGACAACATGTCGATCTATCCATCTCCAACCGGATTGCTGATCGCTATCGACCTCGCATATAATCTGCACAGCGCTTATGGAAACTGGTTTCCCGGAAGTAAATCTCTGATTCAGCAAGCTATGGCTAAGATAATGAAAGCAAATCCAGCTTTATATGTCCTGCGAGAACGTATCAGAAAAGGCTTACAGCTATATTCATCAGAACCGACAGAACCGTATCTTTCGTCCCAAAACTACGGCGAGCTTTTCTCAAATCAGATTATCTGGTTTGTCGACGATACAAATGTCTATCGTGTAACAATTCACAAAACTTTCGAGGGTAATTTGACTACGAAACCTATCAACGGCGCAATTTTCATATTTAATCCAAGAACCGGTCAGCTCTTCTTGAAGATCATTCACACATCAGTTTGGGCAGGACAGAAACGTCTTGGTCAGCTGGCGAAGTGGAAAACTGCCGAGGAAGTTGCAGCTCTGATCCGTTCACTGCCAGTTGAAGAACAGCCGAAACAGATCATCGTCACAAGGAAAGGAATGTTAGATCCGCTTGAAGTCCACTTGCTCGACTTTCCAAATATCGTCATCAAAGGCTCAGAACTTCAACTTCCATTCCAGGCTTGTCTGAAAGTGGAGAAGTTTGGCGACCTTATTCTTAAGGCTACAGAACCGCAGATGGTGTTGTTCAACCTCTTTGATGATTGGTTAAAGACGATTTCATCCTACACAGCATTCTCGCGCCTGGTTCTCATTTTGAGGGCACTTCACGTCAATACTGAACGAACGAAGGTAGTACTCAAACCTGACAAGACTACCATTACTGAACCTCATCACATTTGGCCAACACTGACTGATGACGAATGGCTTAAAGTTGAAGTTCAGCTCAAAGACTTAATCCTTGCTGATTATGGAAAGAAAAATAACGTCAATGTTGCATCCCTCACACAGTCAGAGATTCGGGATATTATTTTAGGTATGGAAATTAGTGCGCCGTCTGCCCAGCGGCAACAAATTGCGGAAATTGAAAAGCAGACTATGGAACAGTCTCAGTTAACCGCTACAACTACTAGAACTGTTAATAAACACGGAGATGAGATAATCACAGCAACTACCTCAAATTACGAAGCGCAGACGTTCGCATCAAAGACGGAATGGCGAGTGAGAGCAATCTCAGCCACAAATCTTCATCTCAGGACAAATCACATATATGTTTCATCAGATGACATAAAGGAAACAGGATTCACTTACATTCTACCGAAAAACGTCCTGAAGAAGTTTGTCACCATCTCGGACTTGCGAGCCCAGATCGCAGGATACTTGTACGGTAGCAGCCCCCCTGATAATCCTCAAGTCAAGGAAATTCGTTGTATAGTAATGGCTCCGCAATGGGGAACTCACCAAACAGTGCATCTCCCGAACTCGCTACCAGCACATCAGTATCTCCAGGAAATGGAGCCTCTTGGTTGGATACACACACAACCTAATGAACTACCCCAACTTTCTCCTCAAGATGTAACAACACATGCTAAAATAATAGTGGATCAAAGTCAAAATCAAAATCCAAATGAAACAACTTGGGATGGGGAAAAGACCATTGTAATCACCTGTAGTTTCACCCCTGGTTCGTGTTCCCTTACAGCATACAAACTGACTCCTAGTGGTATCGAATGGGGCAAGCAGAACACAGACAAAGGGAATAATCCCAAAGGTTATCTTCCTAGTCACTATGAGAAAGTACAAATGTTACTTTCTGATCGTTTCCTCGGTTTTTTCATGGTTCCAACCCAGGGATCGTGGAACTATAATTTCATGGGCGTAAGGCACGAATCCAATATGAAATATGAATTGCAGTTGGCCAATCCAAAAGAATTCTACCATGAGGTGCATCGCCCTGCGCATTTCTTGAATTTTGCGAGTCTAGAGGATGGCGATGGTGTGGGAGCCGATCGCGAAGACATGTACGCGTAGGTTCCAGTATCACTGTACACTTTTAAATAGTTAAACTACTAGGAGCCAAAGTGAACTGACTGAGAAAGTTGTAATTTTTGAATAAATTGACCTTTGACAAGAATGCCATTTACTTATTCACTATGAACCATCCCCTTTTTTGAATCATGTGAAAGCGTCCGTATACAGTGAAGTCTCGCCTAGTCACAGTTCTGCCACCTCCCACCACGGTTCCTGTACGGACGTACGGTCACGTAGAATTGCGCAAATGCATTCTACACTTGAGAAATATTACTATGCAGTCCCATATCAAGATGTGTAAACTATGCTAACTATCAGCTGACATTTCCACCTTGATTCCGCGAAATATTTGAGTCCTTTTTTTTATTCTATTTTATTGATTTTCAGTAGAAAAAATTGTATTTTTTCAAAGAAATGTTATATATGTCCCGTCGTAGGTCCACAAAAACACTTGAAAAACACTGGCATGTATGCAGTGATTCGAACGGACTGCGAGTTTTCCAATTGCACATGTACCGAAAGGCGCGGTTCTATTTAAAATTACAAAGCTTAAACATTTAATATTACACTATTAATAAATTATTTAAATAAAAAAAAGTTTCTTACTGCGCGCGCATGGATACAAGACCGGTGTAGCCAATAAATGTCGTATGACAAAAATAACCTGCCGACTTGTTGTAGAGGTGAAGGCCCCTCCAGCCTTGAAATTATCGAATCTTTACGTTTCGCGGCCCTTAAAATAGACGAGACTTCACTTTTATGATTTAATACCAAAGACAAATTGATTATTCTTTGTATAATTTTTTGCTAACGTTTTATCATTTAGGCCTTTAAGAAACGATTGTCTCGAAAGCCTACTAGCTAAAAAAAACTTTAGAAATGTTGACATTTAAATTACTGAAAATATGAGAATGACAACTAGGTAAAGACCACTTCGAAGTGGTATCTAAATAACAAATAATAGTATACGATTTAGAAGTCAACTGCAAATGGTCTTTATCGAATTGTCATTCTCATGTCTCCATGCACTCTATTTTATGTGATAGTTTCTTAAAATTTTACTTCTCTAAATGTATTGTTATCCAATTTGGGTCTTAAGGGTTCGGTTCATTTAGAATTGTTTTGGGTGAATGTCTAAACACTTTACATAATATTTATTTTGTTTAAATGTGACGCATAAGAGCATAAAATATTCCTCCAGTTGAGTTTTTTTTTAATACTCTGAATGCTCGGGTTTTACAAGGGTCTTATGAGGGTTCTAAAGCAAATAAAAAAAGTTGTACTGCGAAGCAGAAAACCAGATTCGTGGTCTTTTGTTTACATCAGAAAGTGCACATAGTTAACACACGAGAAACGTATTCTTCACTTATCTAACGCACACAAACCTAATTCTATAACCTAACGCTGGGTATATCAGTCGAAATCGTCCTTATATACTAACCAGCTAAATTCTCACCGCATGTAAGAAACGATCAGTGCCGGACCAAAAATTGGTGGTGCCCCAAGTGTTATTTAATTTTCTTACTTCAACGTCGAATATTTTTTTGACATGTTTCATTTTAATGTTATGTTAGTTATCACATTTGATTAATTTTAATGTTAAGAATATTTAATTTAATTTGAATTTACTTTAAATTTATTACTGTATGTTCGTGTCGAAAGTTCAGTACACATTTACTTTTTGTGAGTTTTATAAGTGCTGGAAGATTGATAATATGAGTAAGATAAATATTTTTCTCTAAAATAAATTGAAATATACATATAAAAATGAATTGCAATTGTAGCCCAAAAAATTCGTTTTGTTGGTCATAAAAGAAGATATTGCATTCATTGTTGCCTTTTTCCTATTCTTAAATTTTAAAACTTAAAAAGTGAAATATTCTTTTAAATATAAAATTATTTGGCAGAAAATAACCTTTCGTGTTAAAAAAATCATATTTATGAGTTGAAGATTCCAAATCTCTTTTGTTGAAAAATCATATATTTGGGTATAGAATGGATAAACATAAAAACAGATAAATAAGGATAAGGCGGATTAAAAAAGATGTATTAAAACGGGTAGATAACACATTTTCCAGAGAGAGGATTGAGGATATGAAGTGATTGGTCCGGAGACAATGTCGATCCGTCGTAGCTCGTGGATAGATAAGGATTCATCGACGGATAGAGAATAAAGGATTGCGACGCATGCGTATAATGACGAATGAAAAAACATAAAAACGGATAGTTAAGGATACGAAAAGAGATTGAAAAAGATGTATAAAAACGGATAGCTAATATATTTTTCAGAGAGAGGATTGAGAACGATAGAAAGTGATTGGGTCGGATACAATTTTCATCCGCGGTAGATTATGGGAAATTTCTAAGTAGCTCGCGGATAGATAGGGATTTAACGGCGGATAGACAATGAAGTATTGAAACGGAAAAGTATAGGAACGAACGGAAAAACATAAAAACGGATAGATAAGGATAAGAAGGCGCGTCAGCCTTTGCACGCATCTCCTTTATTTGTTCGTACATATTGTTGGCGTAACTGACTCATTAGCTCAAATCGCAGTCTTCTCTCTGTAGAAATAAGCTCAGATTTTTCGTTAAGCTAAAGTTCGGTTTTAGCACTGCCAATGCTATGGTGAATCAAGCTGTACGAATAGAAGCAAGTAACGCATTGGGCTGTGTACCGTCAGATTTCTTCTTCTTTTCATCCATTTCTTTCAGTGCTAAGTAGATGAATTCCAGTGTCTCGCAGAACTAGCTAAGAGACGTCAATTGTTCTATCCAACGTGTTAAACAAAATCTTATAAGACATATCTGCTTCGCACCAGAGTTTCCTGCGAGAATTTGTTTCCTTGACATATCGCCAGCTTTTGTGGACTGACGAAAGAAATTCACCACAGTGTTCACTGTTGTCGTTCAGTCACGAATTGATGGTATATCGCACGCGTGTCTTATAGCTTAAATCAGGCTGTGATTAGCGCAATGAACATAGAGAGCATCTGGATATGATTTTCTCAAAACAGCTGCACAGCCCTTGAATTGTCCACCCAGCAAACACTAAGATATCTCACAGATTCTTTTAAAATTCCTTTACCAAGATGTCGGTTATCTTTACAGATTTATGAATAGATACTTGTAAGATATCTTATAGGAATCGAATCTTCGCCTTAATTTTATCTTAGCGATATCCCGCAAATATCGTAATGATATCGTGAAAGTAAGCCGTCAGGATAGCTTTACGATATCTTTTATATGGGATGTGGGCTTGTTTATATTTAAAAAAGTTTTTAGGGTGAAAGATGCACTTTATCGCACTTAATGTAATTAAGCATATTGAAAAAGAGTAAAGTCACTCTTTCAAGTATGTTCATTACATAAAGTGCGACAAAGTGAATATTTCACTCTAAAATTTGTAAATAGGATGAAAATACCAAAACAGATCAAAGTTTATTAGAGAATGTTTCTTTCATTTATAATAAGAAATTCTAACTACAGAATTTTTAAAAATGACTGTCTCTTTCAGTCAATCAAGTTGTCGCTTTAAAATTCTTTACAGCGTTTTTATTTTAATGTCTTTACGTATAAAAACAATAAAACTTATAAATTACAAACTTTCGCTTTACAATGAAAAAAGAATTCAATATTCGAATTAGTAGTACAACTGTCCTTATCAACCTTTAAAGGAGTAATGAAAAGTTGTTCATATGACAAACTAAATTATGAATACACCAAATGTTTTTTTGTGTGACTTTTTTTTGCTTCTTTTCTCCTACGTGGAGTGTAATCTAGTGTGTCGCGTGGATAAAAGCGAAGAAAACGCTAAAAATCGGTGATCCAAAAATAGGGGTTATGGCAGATCAGCATAACGTCGACAACATGGTCGCCATGAAAGAAGGCGCGCGGGAGGATTTTTAATGTTCAAATGCAGATAAACAGGATTTGAATATGAAGAGAGGCAGAGGTAGACCAAAAAAATGAAAAGGTGGACTCAGCAGACGTTGGAAGTAGGGGAGCAATTAAAATTATTTTTGGCCGGGAACGAGTGCGGATCAGTAATTAATCGAGGTCTAGTCACAAATTTTTAAGAAAAGAGAGAAAATAGTGCGCTCACCAGTGGGTAGAAGAAGTGATAGTTCACTAGAAGATTGTGGAATAGTGTCACCAAATAAAGTTATTCCAACAGAAGGTGACAGGAGAAATACTTGGACGGGGTATCCAGTGCAAGCTCAAGCAGAACGTAAAAAGCAGCAGGCTGATTTTGAGACAAGGCAAACAGATAGCGAGGAAGAACACACGAGTAGCTTCCCGAAAAAAACTCAGATCTACAGCAAGCTCCAAAACTTCGTAAGCAAAGGAACCAATAGCAAGGTAGGAAAGAGAAACAGTTTAAGGGTGTTGGCGCACAGTGTTAAGCATTTAAAACCAGATGAGTACGCCCCTATCACCTCTCCTTTGATATGAAAATGGGAAAGGGCGGTCAGATATGCGAGAAAGCTCGTACCGGTAGCATGAAAGTTTAACGTCGGTTTTTC
>JAAAKG020147229.1:0-10499 GCA_010014905.2 Druon quercuslanigerum
TAAAATTGTTAAAACATAGTAAATCTTCTTTCGAAAATTTTTGAAAAAAGTTCATTTGGAAATTTTGACTTAAACACGTAGTTGAATTTTCAAACAAAAAAAATGAATTAAAAAGAAAGATTAATTTTCTGAAAAAAAAGAAATTTGGAATAAATAGTTACATTTTCAACCAAGGAAATAAACTTTGATTTAGAATGTAGTATAAAATAAAATTAAATATAATAGTTAATATTAAAATAAACAAGATTTTTAATTTAAAAAGGAAAGCAATTGTAGGCAAATTACAAATTTGGGGGGAATATTATTTTTAATTTTACTTTATAGAATATAACTAAATTTGAGACAAAATTTAAGTCAGCTTGAAAAATAATTCAGACTTTTTTATGATTTTAAAAATTAGAACTATTTATTTCAAAATTTTTTTCTAATGTTAATGAGCCGAATTCCTGAAAATAAAATGGAGAATCAAACGACCAAATTTGGACAATCACCATTAAATTTTAATTTAAAATAAAAAATTTCCTTTTGCCCATAAAAAGAAAAGAAAAAGAACTTTTCCCTGTGGACAAAAATAAAAAAGAAAAATAAGAAGCCAACCAACGAAATCCCCTTCCTTCTCTCTTTTTTGTTAAAAAAAATCTTTTTATACAAAATTGATCTTTAAATTCGATTCTCTTTTTTGTTTTTTATCATTATCAAGTCACAAATAAAAGATTTAAAAATAAAATCACCAAATCATCAAATAAAAACAAACAAGACGAAAGAATTTAAAGATAAATTATCCGGAAATAAGCGGTATATAAAAAATTGTTAAGACAAAAGTCGCTCAGGACAATGGGTGCCATCTTTCTGCAAAATCGGTTTTGACTTTGAAATCAATTTTCAAGGTTATTTGAAGGTCACATTAATTTTTTTACAGGGGAACCCCTATTTTTGACATTAGATTCAGAAAGAGCGGGAAATTTTACGTTAGAATGGAGATATTTAGAGTCAATTTTCACGAGGTCAAATGAAGGTTAAATCGAGGTCAAATTTCAAAAATCATGTAGAACATGATTTTTTTGTTTTATCTTTTTTAACATGGTTGGGAAACACAAAGCTGGGGTGAATTTGGGATCAACTACCTTGATCACCGTGACCTTGAGGCCGAATTCGAAGGTCATTCGAAGGTCAAAGTGTGAAGTTTGTTGATTTGGGAGCTTGTGAGTTTAAGGGTTTGGTTTCGGGTGTATTAGTTAAAGAAGACAAACACTTTGACCTTCTAATGACCTTCCAATTTAGGCTCAACGTCAAGGTGATCAAGGTCTTTGGTCCCAAATCCACCCCAGCTTTGTGTAGCCCATACGTGTTAAAAGAATAAAACAAAAAAAATCATATTCTGCATGATTTTTGAAATTCGACCTCGGTTTAACCTTTATTTGACCTCGTGAACATTGACTCTAAATATTACTTTGGACATAAAATTTCCCGTTCTTTTAGAATCTAATGTCAAAAATAGGGGTTCCTGTTTAAAAAAATCAATGTGACCTTCAAATAACCTTGAAAATTGATCTCAAGGTCAAAAACTATTTTACAGAAAGATGGTCCCCATTGTCCTGAGCAACTTTTGTCTAAACAACTTTTTGTATACCGCTTATTTCCGGAAGATTTTGGGGTGGATAGATTAAAATGGTCCACCCTGGACGTAAATTAAGATTTTAAATTTGATTTTAATCTCATTTAAATTTCTTCAATTTTTCTAATGTTTATAAAATATCAGAAGCGTTAGAAAAAGTTTGTTATGTTCCTCAAGCCCTATATACTTCATAAAAAAGTTTGAATTTTTTTTCGAAATGTTAAAAAAAAATTTGAATTTTGTTTTATTATTCCTCGATTTAAAAATTTTTTAATTTTCTTCAATTACCTTAAAATATTCCAATTTGTGCCTTGACAAGCCTTGAGTTTTTTCAAAAAATTTGTTTAAATATTTTTAAAGATTTCCTTAAAATTAATTTTGCATCCTAAGAAAATACTTTAAATATTCCTAGTAATCTTGAGAAAACTTGAAAAATCTTATTACATTTTAAAATCTTAAAAAAAATTCAAAATTTTTGCTTTGAAATGATTGAATTTTAAATTTAAAAAAATAAATTCTCAACGAAACGAATAAAATTAATTATTACTGAAAAATACCAAAAAGACGAATTTTCAAAAATGTTTTTTAAATATTTTAAAGGTTTCCTAATAATTAATTTTCCATCCGAAGAAAATTCTTTGAATATTCCTCAAAAATCTAAATTTTGGTTTTCCAATTATTGTAAACAAATTTTAAAAAAATTAGAAAGAATGCCTTAAAAACTTCCATATAAAAATTTTTTTCCGGAAATCTTAAGAAAATTTTGTTATCCTCATGAAACCTTTTAAAATTTTACAAAAGTTTCTAAAGTTTTAGCTCGGAATCTTCAAAAATCCACATTTTGTTTAATATTTGTTGAAATCTTTTTGAGATCAAAATTCTTTTTAAATCTTTTCAAAGTTTTTAAATAAAGCTTGTATATTTCAAAAAGTTTGCTTGATAATTTTCTACATTCTTTTCCAAAATGTTTGGAAATCATTTAAAATGTTTTAAAACATGTTTGTACATATTTGCCAAAATTAAATTTAAAAAATTTAAATTAATTACAATTTTCGCTAAAATCTTAATAAAAATTTTTTTTGTCTTAAAACCTTTCAGAATCCTTGAAATTTGTTAAAATATTTTTAAATATTAAATTATTTAAAAACTTTTTCAAAATTTTAAAACTTCGAAAGATTTTTCTAAATAATTTAAATACATTTTATTGAATCCTGGAAAAATTAAAAGTATTGTCTCAAAATTTTCTAGATTTTTTGTCTATATATTTGGAAATTTTTAAAGTTAAAAGTTAATCTATTAAAGTGAATTATTTTACAAGAATTCGCTGAACTCGGAAAAAGGGTTTTCTGCAATTTTCCTCTCCCTTGGCCAAACGTCCAGGCAAATGTGATTCTAAGCCCACTTTAGTAAAGGAAACGTTTTCATAGGACTAAAATAGGGTTTTTAAATAAATACATAAATAAATAAACAAATATGTTAATTTAAATATTTAAATAGTGAAAAAATTTTAATCATGTCTTTCTTTTGTAAGGCAGAAACAGAATAAAGGCATACAACTGAATGGATTTAAAATAAGGGAACTTAGGGAAATCTTCAGCAAATTTACTCTGAGAAGAATGGAATAGAGCAAACAGTGAAACTTGGAGATTGAATTAATTCTTTATTTACTGTATGATGGTTTGTAATTTCAGGTTGAAAAGATTTAAACTTAAATGCCTAGAATATTTTTGTTCTTAGAGGTTGGTCAGACTTTTTTTTTTTTTTAATTTGATTTTTTGAATTTGAATTTGATTTTTAATTTTCCATGACCATTACAATTTAGAGACTAAAATTTTAAGCTTATAAAATTTTTAATATAGAATATTGTATAAATGGAATGTAAGAATTTTATATTTCATTAAAAAAAGTAAAAGTAAAAGTAAGTTAAAAAAAAATTTTTTTTTTTTAAAATACAATTATTTTTAACCAAAGAAAATTAATTTTTATGAATATACCTGAATTTTTATTCAGAACATTTATTTTCAACAATAAACTTAAAATTATTTAATTTTAAGGACAAAAAGATGAATTTTGTACAAAAAAGTTATTTGACAGCCAAATAAATTTAAATCTTGAACTAAAACGATAATCTTTTCAAATAAAAATGAACTTTTCATGAAGAAAAAAAAACAATTTTAATTTGATTTCAAGAAGAGTGGAAATAAATAAAAAAAAACTAATTTACAACAAAATAGTTGAATCCTCAACTAAAATAGGATAATTTTTAATCATTTTTCAACTATAAAAGATGAACTTTCAACAAAAAAAGTTAATTTTAAACTAGAAAATATCAAATTTTAATTTAAAATATCAATATGCAACAAAAACTGGAATAGATGCATTTTTAGTAAAAAAAATTTTAATAAAAGAAATCGGCAAAATATCAATTTTCAAACAGAAAATTGATTTTTAAATTAAGAAGATGAATTTTTTACCAAAAAAGGACGAATTATTAATGCAATACCTGAATTTTTGACCAAACACTTGAATTTTGCACTAAAAATATTTCTTTTTAATCAAGCAGTTGAATTTTTAAACGAAAAAGATAAATTTTTAAGCAAAAATGAATAACTTAAAATTTCAGTTAAAAAATTAATTTTTAATCAAACCGAATTAAGAAAATTTTTAAAGAAATAGTTAAATGAACAACCGAAGAGATAAATTGCCTGTAAAAATGATAAATTTTCTAACAGTGTAAAAAAAAAATATCAGCAAATTAAAAATTTATACAAAAAAATTAGCCTTTAACTGATTATATTTGAATTTTTTTCATGGAAAAAATATGGATTATAGAACAAAGAAGAACACTTTTTACCCTGTTACCCTTATTTTGTTTTTTTCACTTGAATGCGAACTGAGTTGAAATAGCCTAATAAAAAAGCCATTTTTTTATTCCATTTTTTTCATTTTTGTTTTTAGAGTATGCTGTTATATTTTTAGTTCAGAGTATACAATGTTTAAATGAAAATTCTACTATTGGATTGGAAAAGGGATTATTAAAAAAATGCATGTTTGAACTACCTTGTCAAAAATTTATTTTCTTCGTTAGAGATTTATCTCTTTGTTTGAAAATTTAACTATTTTTTAAAAAATTCGTTTCAGTTTCGGTGGAAAATTAATTTTTAAATAAAAAATTTAACTATTCCATTTTTTGGTAATAGTTTATCTTTATTAGTTTAAAATTAAACTCTTTAGTAGAAAATTAAGTTTTTTACTTGAAAATTAATCTTCTTGGCTAAACATTCATCTCTTTGGTGTAAATTTTAACTAATTTGTTATAATATTTGTTTGAAAAAATATTTTTTCTAGTTAAGGAGTTAAGGAATAAATATTTTCATTAAAAATCGTCTTTTTTTGTTCAACTTAACGTATTAAACAATGTTTTCAAATGCAAAAATGGTTTAAATAATTTAAATTAAAGTATTCCTATTTTAATTTTTAATCGTTCTTACTCATTATTGATTATTCTATTGAAAATCATATGAAATGATATTTCGATTTCGTATTTAAAACTGAGAAGGGGCTTTATTTACAAATAAAATTTAAAAGGGGTGAGGGGGTACAAAAATTTCAATAAACTACAACTTTTCACATTCGACGTGAGGGAAATAGGGAAAAACCTTCCATTAGATTCAGCAGAATATCAGGAAATCTGGAATAAATTTCGAACAATGAACCATAATCAAATATCGTTGCCTTTCACAACGAAGTAGAAAAATTTTGAATTCCCGGAGAAAATAGAGAAATACAGAAACTCCCGCTTTCAGTAATTTACAGCCTCGAGCAGAATTCCCTGTGGGACTCGATTTGTTGCCGCGTCCCAGTAAAACTATCAAGACACCCATGAGATCAATATTCTTTGTGTGCAATATTCTTTATGGTCATTTTTTATATTTTTTTTCTTTACTGAAACGCAGAAAAAGTCTCTTAAAGACGCCTACTTTCTCTGATTCTGATGAATATTGCAAATCGAAGGGTTCATTCATTGTATCGAGGATTAGGAGATAAAAGGGGAGAATAACGAAGAAAAAGATAAATGCGAATTGCTACCACCCCTAAGATCTATTTCCTTCGGTTAGTCGAGATTGCATTGCAGGAAACTGCAATCTTATATTTTATAATTAAAATAAATGGTACCCTCCAGGGATTCGGATTTTTTCTTTAAGACTTCTCTCATTGTAGCTTGATATAGAAGAGAGTGTAGAACATTTTTATTTTTCAAACTTTTTTATCAATCTTCTGGCTCACCAAAAAAGCAGTCATTGAATGCCATACTTGCTAGTGTCAGTCATCGACTTCCAAAACTGCCAATGGCAGTCATTGACTGTCATAAGTGCCAGTAGAAGTTCTTGAATGCCAGTTGCAGTCATTAACTGTCATAGCTGCCAGTGTCATTCAATGACTGACATAACTGTCAGTGGCAGTAATTGACTGCAATAGCAGCCAGTGGTTAAGGAATACATTGAATACTATTCAATGCTATAACTGTCAGGGGCAATCATTGGCTGCCACAGCTGCCAGTAACAGTCAATAACTGTCATAACTGCTACTGGAAGGTGTTGACTGCCATGACTCCCGATAAAGTCATTAAATGCCATAACTGCTAGTGTTAGTCATTGGCTGAGAAAACTGCCAGTGGCAGTAATTCACTGAAATAGAAACCAGTGGCAGTTATTGAATGTCACAACTTCCAGTGGCAGTCATTGACTGCCATAACTGCCATTGGAAGTTATTGACTGTCATGACTGCCAGTAAAGTCATTGAATGCCATAATTGCTAGTGTCAGTCATTGACAGACATAACTGCCAGTGGCAGTAACTTACTAAAATAATAACCAGTGGCAGTTATTGAATGCCATGACTGTCAGGGGCAGTTTTTGACTACCACAACTGCCAGTGGCAGTCATTTAAAGCTATAACTGCCAGTGGAAGTTATTGACTGCCATGTCTGTGCGTAATGTCATTGAATGCCATAACTGCTAGTGTCAGTCATTGACTTCCACAACTGCCAGTGGCAGTCATTGACTGCAATAATTAAAATCAATGGTGCCCTCCAGGGATTTGGATTTTTTCTTTAAGACTTCTCTCTTTGTAGCTTGATATAGAAGAGAGGCTGCAACATTTTTATTTTTCAGCTTTTTTATGAATCTTCTGGCTCACCAAAAAACATTCATTGAATGTGATGACTGTCATGGGCAGTGATTAACTACCACAACTGCCAGTGGCAGTAATTGGCTGCTATAACTGCTAGTAGAAGTTATTGACTGTCATGACTGTCAGCAACGTCAATAAATGACATAATTGCTAGTGTCAGTCATTGACTGCCATAAGTGCCAGTAGCAGTAATTGACTGGAATAACAGCCAGTGGCAGTCATTGACAGTTATAACTGCCAGTGGAAGTTATTGACTGCTATGGCTGTCTTTAATGTCATTGAATGCCATAATTGCAAGTGGCAGTAATTGACTGGAATAACTGCCAGTGGCAGATACTGACTGCTGTGACTGCTAGTGGAAGTTATTGACTGGCATGACCGTCAGTCACGTCAATAAATGCCATAACTGCTAGTGTTAGTCAATGACTGCCATAATTGCAAGTGGCAGTAATTGACTGCAATAACAGCCAGTGGCAGTTATTGACTGTCATGGTTAAAATAATTTATATTTTTAGTAAACTATTTTTTAAAAAACATAATTTAATGATTTTAAATAAAATTTAACATTTATTGATCATTCTCTTCTGCAGATTCAATTAGAATAATTATAATCAATAATTCAAAATTGAAATTGTCTGATAGGCGAGAATAAATTAATGTTATGGATAAAATAGCAACTTGCAAATTATTTTGAAAACTTACTTCCTATCTTGCGATTTTTTTTTCTAGAATACGATTTATGGATCTTCTGGCTCACCAATAAGCAGTCGTTGAATTTCATAAGTGCTAGTGTCAGTTATTGACTGCGACAACTGCCAGTGGAAGTTATTGACTGTCATGACTGTCAGTTAAGTCAATAAATGCCATAACTGCTAGTGTCAGTCATTGACTACCATAATTGCAAGTGGCAGTAATTGACTGCAATAACAGCTAGTGGCAGTAATTGACTGCCATGGGTAAAATAATTTATATAAAAGTGTTGGCTTGGCTCTACTCAGTACTACTTCGTAGAAAATGGAAGAGCTTCGATTCAAATTCATTTTATAGGTTCAGTATCCATTTCAGTTAAAAATTAATCTCGTTGCTTAAGAAAATAAAAATTTTCTTTAGCTCAACTAAAAATGGTTAAAATTGAATTTTTTCTCAAAAAATATCTTCACCTCTCACCCCACTTGGAATCGAACCATAGAGCTTCCGATTGCCGGTCAGGTGCTTTTCCATTAAGCAACCAGAGAGATAGAAAGACGAATCATGGTTTATTGAAGACAAAAACTTATAAAGTTAAGACTAAATAAGTCTATTAAAAATTTTCACTTTTTAGTTTACAATCTGGATATTTACTTAAGTTTGAAAAAAATTTGTTTAATTAAGTTAAACATTCCTTTCTTCGAATTGTCTAATTTTTACTTTTCAGAGAAAGATTATAAATTTATTATTATATTTTCTCCATAATTAAAAAAAAATTACTTTACAAACAAATAGTTAAACTTTTACCCGAAAAAGATACATTTTAACCAAAACTTAAATAGTTAAAATTTCAGTTAAAAATTAATCTCTTTGCTTAAAAAAATAATTATTTTCTTTAGCTTAACTAACGATTGTTAAAATTAAATTTTTTCTAAAAAAATATCTTTTCATCTCGCCCCGCTGGGAATCGAACCACAGAGCTTCCGATTGCCGGTCAGGTGCTTTTCCATTAAGCTACTCGAGAGATCGAAGGACGAATCATTGTTTATTGAAGACAACAACTTTTAAAGTTAAGACTAAATAAGTCTATTGAAAATTTTCACTTTTTAATTTACAATCTGGATATGTAGTTGAGTTTGTAAAAAAATTGTTTAATTAAGTTAAACATTCCTTTCTTCGAATTGTCCAATTTTTACTTTTCAGAGAAAGATTATTAATTTATTATTATATTTTCTTTATTAATTAAAAAAAAATTACTTTACAAACAAATAGATAAACTTTTACCCGAAAAAGATACATTTTAACCAAAACTTAAATAGTTAAAATTTCAGTTAAAAATTAATTTCCAAATATAAGCTTAACGAATTTTTAAGAAATTAATTTTATTTTTAAATGAATATTTTAATTTAAAGTTTCGGCTTGGCTCTACTCAGCACTCCTTCCTAGAAAATGGAACAGCTTCGATAAAAATTCATTTAATTGTTCAGTTAAAAATTGATCTCTTTGCTTAAAAAAAATGAATTATTTTCTTTAGCTTAACTAAAAATTGTTAAAATTGAATTTTTTCTTAAAAAATATCTTCTCCTCTCGCCCCACTGGGAATGGAACCATAGTGCTTCCGATTGCCGGTCAGGTGCTTTTCCATTAAGCTACCAGAGAGACCGAAAGAAGAATCATTGTTTATTGAAGACAAAAACTTATAAAATTAAGACTAAATAAGTCTATTGAAAATTTTCACTTTTTAGTTTACAATCTAGATAATTAGTTACACTACGATCGGAAATTATGAGATCGATTGACGCAAGCACTATTCAAAATCACTGCTGGCTTTGAATCATGATAACTTAGCGAAAAAAAATGATAGGCCATTTTTAAAAAAACAGTTGGAACGCCAGTGAAATTCCACGTCAAGTAATGTGAAACAGATTTTTTTTTGATTTGCTGAAGAGAATACAGCACGTGAGAAGTTTTAAAAAAAATTCCAGATTTTATAAAATTTTGTACCTCGACTTCAACTTTTAGCACGACCTAGGAAAATTGTTGCAAAAATCTGAAAATTATGCGACTTAGAGCCTGAAATCTTATTTTTAATTTAAGCCAAAAATGCTTAAAGAATCTTTATCGGTTCTCGAGATACGATCAAAAATGTTTAATCGTATCTGAGTTGAATTTTAGTCGACGATCACGCTTCTCGGCCGGTCAGCTGCTCGCCTCCTTCGCCGTTGAGGGAGGAGCGAATAGGCCACGCACAGAGGTGGTGCTTTATGAGGGCTCTTTTATACTTTTGATTCTGCTCATCAGTAATTTTTATTTCAAATTATTGTAAATTAAAAAAATATTAATAATTTTTTTTAAATTATTTACAATTATTTCAATTCAGAATTATCTCCATATTGAAGAATAAAAAAATGATTAGCAGTTTTTTTTAATTCTTGAAATTTGTAACAACTAGAATATTAATAAAAATGTAGATATATTGTTATAGGAGTAGACTATTTTTTAAACGAATTAAGCATCTAAATTCTAAATAAATTGTTTTTATGAAAAACACTAAAAAATAATAAAAGTGAATAATAATGGAATTATTATTATATATTATTATAACTTTCATTTATAATAAATGGTTTACTATGTATAAATTCTTTTTCTTGCACCTATCTATTGTAAATTTTCACGATTATTTGATACTCCAACTTTTTCAGAAATATAATTTTCAATAAACCTTCGCACTGTTTTATATTTAATTTATTTTGGAAATTCAATTATTATTCACTTTTAATATTTTTGAGTGTTTTTCATATAAATAATTTATTTCGAATTTAGCTGCTTAATTCGTTTGAAAAATACTTTACCCTCGTAACAATATATCTACATTTTTATTAATATTCTATTTGATATGAATTTGCAGAAATAAAAAAAACTGTTTATCCCAATCAAGCACCTCCTCTGTGCGTGGCCTATTCGGTCCTGCCTCAACGAAGGAGGCGAGCAGCAGACCGGCCGAG
>JAAAKG020147230.1:0-10499 GCA_010014905.2 Druon quercuslanigerum
TAAAATAATTTTTGATCGAAATCGATTACTTAAAAAAAACCAGACCAGTTTTCAATAAAAAATGTAAGTATTCAACCGAACAGGGAAAAGTTCAATTTTTACTTGAAAAGATAAATTTTCATCAAAATAGTTAGATTTTAAAAAATAACAAAAATGTTTTTCAAGCAAATTGATAAATCACGAACGAAACAATTAAATAACTGACATTTCAACTAAAATATATTTTAATTTTACACCAAAAAAGTCGAATTTAACCAAAAAAGACGAAATGTTCAATTTTTACTAAAGTCGATAAATTTTTAATCCAAAAATATGAATTTACAACTAAAAAGACAAATTTTCAAATCAAAAAAATAATCATTTTTTTAGCAAAATTGTATAATTTTCAATAAAATAATAGGATTAAGTTTAACTGCAGATTGTCTGAAATTTTCTGATTCTGTCAGGTTTTCCCTGACACTCCCTGACTTTTCCTCACTTTTCCTGACCATTTTCGCATTCCCTAAAATTTTCTCTCTTCGTGATTTTTGGAATTCCTTGAACTGTAGGAAACCTGTTATTATAATATAAATTTAGTAAATAATTACAATCTAAAAATCTTCCCTTATCTCCAACCTCATGAATTATTCTCAATTTAGCTACAAATATGTTGATTTTTTGAGGGGAGGAATTTTCAGCTTTAAAATTTTCGCGTCTATTAAACCGAATCAAAATTCTGTTTGATAACGTAAGATGTTTTCCACTCGGGGAACTATTATGAGCAGTAATTGTTCTTAAACGAGACCCTCGAAGGGAGGATTTCCCTTTTCTGGTTTCTCAGCTTCCCCCCTCCTCCTCTTTCCTCCCCCTGCCAATCCACTTTCCTCGCTGTTTTCCTTCAGTTTTGCTTTTCTCTTTCTCGTAGACATTCTTCTTCTCTTTTACTCTACCACGTATTTTGCGTTATCTCGGCGCCTTCGCGTTGATGATCCCCTAACCACGTTACGAACCGACTTGGCGAACCTAAATGCTTTTACCAGGTTGCCCCTGGTTACGCCAGGGATATCTTGTCGGCAAGGACTTATCTCTCAGGCTCGACTTGACCGGTATTGTCAGCGAGTCAAAATAAAATCAATCCAATGATAAAGTTCTACTTTGGAACGTGCAAATTTAAAGGTTTTATCTCGTATCATTCAAATAGAAATAGTCTGTTTTGAAGAGTGCAAATAGAAATAGTCTATCTCAGAGCACGTGGACTGAAAGGTGCTATCTCAGAGCATATAAGTTGTAAGGTTCTATTTCGGAGCGTGCAAATAGAACTGATCTATCTCGGATCCTGCAGACTGAAAGCAGAGTGGCCGTTTTAATCACATAAAAAAATTCCCGGGCATTTTCCGGTTTTTCCCCGGTTCACAAACATTTTTAAAGGTCAATGAAATTTAAAAAATCTAACTGTAAGGTTTAGAAATTTTCCATTTGAAGTAATAAAAACTGAGCTACAAATAATTTTAAGCAATTTTTGTTGTAAATTGAAAACGTCTTAAATTAAAAGTTAAATTTTTTCATTTTAAATAATTTAAAAATCCTTAAAAAGCTTCAAAATTGCATTTTAAAATATGAAAATATCTAAAATTTTTTTTACATTTATTCAAATTTAAAATAATTTTTGAATATTTTTCAGAATTTCCAAACATCTTTTAAAATGATTCGAATTCTTCCTAAATTTTTTCTTAAATCCTGCAAAATGAAAAATATTTTCTTAAAACCTACCAGCTTCATTTGCAACCATTTTTTAAACTCTTTTTCAATATTCTCTTAAATTTTATTAAAATAAAAAGTCTGTTCAAATTTTCTTAGAAAAATTCTTAAAAAGCTTCTAAATTTGTTTTTTGAACAAATTTGGCCATGAGCTATTTGCATGGAAATTCGGCATGAACAGCCGGATTTTGTCGGTATACGTAGACACTTTGTTTAAATCGTTTAAAATCATGTCAAACTTTAAATTAATTGTGAATTTTTTCAGACCTTCTAAATATTTCTTCAACTTAGTCGAATTTTTAAAAGAAATTTGGCTGTTCAATATTTATTATACATTAAAAATTTGACCGCAGAAACAGAAATAGAATAGTAATTCAAATAGAAATAGTCTATCTCAGAGCACGTAGACTTGCTATCTCAGAGCGTTTAAGTTGTAAGGTTCTATTTCGGAGCGTGCAAATAGAAATGATCTATCTCGGATCATGCAAAATGAACGCAGGGTGGCCGTCTTAATCATATAAAAAAGTTCCCGGGCATTTTCCAGTTTTTCCCCAGTTCACAAATATTTTTCAAGGTGAATGAAATTTAAAAAATCGAACTGTAAAGCTTACAAATTTTGTATTTCAAGTAATAAAAACTGAGATACAAATCATTTTAGGGGATTTTTGTTATAAACTGAACACGTCTTATATTAAAAGTTAAATTACTTTCATTTTAAATAGTTTAAAAATCCTTAAAAAGCTTCCAAATTTCATTTTAAAATCTGGAAAAATGAAAATTTTATTTTACAATCATTCAAATTTAAAATTATTTTTGTAATTTTTTCAGAACTTCTAAACATCTTTTAAAATGATTCAAATTCTTCTTAAATTTTTTCTTAAATCCTACAATATAAAAAATATTTTCTTAAAATCTTTCAGCTTCAATGTCTGTTTAAATTTTCTTAGAATAATTCTTAAAAAGCTTCAAAATTTGTTTTTTGAAAAAATTTGACCATGAGCTATTTGCAATAATGACAAACTTTAAATTAATTGTGAATCTTTTCAGACCTTATAATATCTCGTCAACTTAATCGAATATTTAAAAGAATTTTAGGTGTTCAATATTTATTATACATCAAAAATGCAACCATTTTAATTGTTAATTAAATAACGTAATTAAGTAACGTTCTAAGCTTAGTTTTGAAGAACTTATTTATAATTACTGACCTTACATGAACAATAAAATATTTCTAAGTATTAAGCAGTTTTTATTTTTCTTTATTACAAGCTTTTATAATTTTAGACTGAAACAATATTTTAAATTTAATAAAAGTTCTCAATTATGAATGTATTATTTTAAAGCCATAATAGGGCGGCTAAATTTTTTCAACTACTTAAACTTTCTAATTGAAACAGTTTAATTCTTAAAGTTAAAATAGGAAAATTCTTAAACTAAACTGATTTCGAAACGTCTTGTAAAATCAATTATTATTTACTTGCTAATCCTTAATCTACAGTGCGTTTTTAAAAATCATTATAATTCATATTCACATTCATCAATTAAAAAGGTTTTTTTCTCCAAAATTGTCGTCTTCAAACGTGCCTAATTTTTAATTTTTTAAGTCTTTAAATGAAAAATTGACTCTTAAAAGTTAAAATTCATAATAGACAATTTTAAAGTAAAAAATTTTCGAATTACGCATTGTTAACTGAATAATATCATAATTTAAACACCTAAAAATGAAAATGATTATTTAATAAACTATTGAATTGTTGAAATCAAACTTGGACTTTTTTTCTAAAAATTTGTAAAGTGCTCGGTCAAAAAATAATTTCAGGATCATTTTGCGGTTTTTCCTGGTCTCATGAAATTTCAAAGCATGTAAATTCAAAGGTTCCAACAAAAAATAAAAATTTTGACCAAAACAGTTGAATAATCAAACAAAAAATGTGAATTTTCAACAACAACAGAAAAAGAATTTTCTACAAATCAATTGAATTTTTAACCAGAAAATATGAATTGCCAACAAAAAAGTTGATTTTCAACCAAATAGATAAATCTTCTACCCAATTGTTGAATTGAACAATAATCAAAAACTAATACTATTTTTCTACTGCTTGGATGTTGAATTTTTCTTAGTCAATGAATTTTTAACAGTTTTAAAAATTATTGAGTTAGAACTTTTACTGATGAGAAGTTTCAAAAAAAAAATTTAGTTCAGGAAGAAATAAAGCATTTTATTCTGCCAAAATTCAAATGCTCCTGACTAAACACCCCGAAATCCTTTTCCCCACTATAATAACCGCTTATAAACTCCATAAACACCATGCTTTCCCAAATTCACATTCACCTAATTAAAATGAAACCCCATCGTAAAAAAAAAACCCGCAAAAGTCCTCTCACTCTCGTAAAAGAAACGAAATCGCTCCTAAACAGTTATGACTTGAGAGAACGTCATAACAACGCTTCCACCGTCACGTTTTCTCGCGGTGACGATGAATCGGATTCATCTGCCTCCGAGCTCGTTTGATCTGCGAAATGCCCAACTCGACAACGTCCTCGACCATTGAGGGTGGCTTGATCGTTGCGAAGAAGAAGCGTAAAACTCGGAAGACGTTGGCGAACATCTAAGGTTAAAATGCGGATAGCAAAGACGAAGTCCGGGTGACGGGGACGGGGGTTTGCCAGCAGGAAAAGAGGTTGAGAAGCGAGGGAGTCACGATGAAGGTTTTACTGCCGCGGTTATGCCCGGCGGTTCTCGCAATTTCGGTATCTGAATTGAAGAGCCGTATCTAAACGAGACCGGATGAATCTCTCGCCTCTCCTCGCCCCATCACACAAACCATTTCTGGTTCAGACTCACCTCTGCATCATGCTTGCTTCCCAATGGAACAAAATCGGACAAAAAAGAAAAATCTTGCTGCCTCCCACTCTGAAACGAACATAAACCAACTTCTCTTTTCTTCTTCTTCTTCTTCTTCTTCTTCTTCTTCTTCTTCTTCTTCTACTACTACTTCATCTTCTCTTCTACTCTTGCGTTTTCTTCCCTCTCGAAATCAGTTGAGAAACATTTCAACATTTTCAACGATACTCTCTCGGGAATGAGTAATGGAAGGAAAAGTATGTCGAAGAATGGTTGCAAGAGCCATCATGCAGTGAAATTTCCCGGCGAGGACAAATCTTTACAACGGGGCGGTTCCTTGGGGTATTTCGTCGGCTGGCAGATTCGGTGTTTTAGAAGATGAGAAATTCTTATTATTTCCGGAATTGAGGTCACCGCTTGCGGGAGCGGCGTGACGTAGCCACCTGGTGTTTATTCAGGGCAATTAGGGGAAGAAAGTGACGTGTTCGAACGATAAAGTGGAAAATGCGTGTGACTTGAGGAAATTTCTGCTATTAGGACAAGCGAACTCACGGTATTCGGTTTCAAATGACCTTTATCCAACGGTGCGAACACCAATAATATTTATAGTCTTGCGACTATTGTTCTATAAAAAATACTCTCTTCGCCTGAGTCACTTTTGAAAAAATCAATTTTTAATTTCAAAAAATCGAAATACCCACTTTTCCTGGAAAAACAAGCCAGATACGATGTTAGAAATGAGGGGCCGAATCGTATAAGGGCGTATAGAATTTTCTCGTGCGAAATCATAGTCCCCTGGAGGCTTCAAAACAAATTTTGGATTTAAAATTTTTTAAGGACATATCTGGACGTGAAATTTTATTGCGCATCTTTTTGCACCAAAAAAAACTGTTTTTTTTTTAACTTGATTTTAATCCGTTTTTCACTTTAAGTCGTGTTAAGTGCTTCCGTTTTTGAAATTTTTTAATGAAAATTTCAGGGAATGTGCTTTAAGATGTTCTTTGATTGAAAATATGATAGGAATTCAAACCCGTTGTTTTCCAAAATTATTATTAATTTTTTTCTGATGCTCGGCGTGAATCGAACACTTTTAACTTCCAGCGTTTCGTTTAGCAAGGCAATTTTGAGTATGCAAGTACTTCTCCCGACAAAAATTCGGAGAAAGGTATAATGAAATTTTTTGGAAACTTTCACATCAAAATATTTAATAGTTTAGGAGTAGTTATGATTTCAATGAACGTCAGCGCTGAAGTTTTCGAGCTTCCTATGCACTCCGCTGTGCCATGTTCTCTCGCTAGAGAGTTTTTGCTTATAATATCATCTTATGAAATTTTTTAGCGAATAACAGTTAAACAAAAATAAGTTACCAAAATATTCATGAATTTTATTTAATTTTAAATGTATTCTTCCGCTTTCATTAGATTTAAATGTACGATACTTTAATGTACACCTGATGTTTACACCGACATTCGGCTTAACTCGTAAGCGGCCTTGAACATGCATTATGAAAACAAACCTATGCACAAATTTTCTTACACTTTTTCTAAATCTATTTCAAAAATAAAACAGATCAGTTAGTCCTTAACTATGCTCTGGACAGTGCACATTAAATTAAATTTTAATCTTAACAAAGTTGAATATCTCACGAAAAATCCAGCGCAGACGTTCACTAAAAACATAACTACTCCTAAAGTATTCAATATTTTGATCTGAAACTTTCAAAGAAACTTCATTATACCTTTCTCCGAATTTTTGTCGCGAAAAGTTTTTGCCTGCTCAAAATTCCCTCGCTAAACGAAACGTTGGAAGTTACAAGTGTTTACTAAATTTCTATTTAAACTAAAAAGTGGTTTCTGATAATTACAAATAGTTTCCTAAAATTTTTAAATGATATCAGAAATATAAGTTATCGTAACAGGAACCACATGGCAGTTCAGTACCAGTAGTAATCGGCGGGTTCGAGAGATTTTGTTATGATTTGTTAGGGAAGGGGTGGGGGAGGGGGAATGTATTCCTGTACATAATTTGTCGGAACAGCACACGCCAAGCAAACCTGACGAGTATAAAAAGAACCTAGATAACAACAGTTTTGTTTAATTAGGGCGATTTTATTGGTCACGGAAAATTCAGGGATTTAAAGAACAAAAATCGTGCAAAGGTCAGAGAATTTCTATAACTGAAAAGTGTTAAGTAAAATAAATTTAATTTTTTTTCAATTTTAAGGGAAAATGAAAAACTAATCAGTGGAATATTAGAAAAAATTAAAAACTAAGTTTTGAGGTAACCCTCGTATAATATTGTTCATAGTAATTTCTTTACCTTGCATTTAGATTAATTTTTTTTCAGTTACTTTATCGTAAAGATTATCTGTTTAGTTATAAATTTTATTATTTTTTTTTAAATTCAACAGTTTTGTTGAAGATATCCTTTTGGATTGAAAATTCAATTTTTGTGTTGAAAATTCGTCTTTTTGGGTTGAAAATTCAAATAGTTTCGTAGAAAATTGAATTATTTTTTAAAACTCATATTTTGATGCAAAAAGTACAAATAAAATCTTTTTTGGTTGAAAATTCAACCATTTTTCTAAAAGTTTTCTTCATAATTAAAAAATTCATCTATTATAATAGAAATCGCATATTTTTACGATAAAAATGTAACAGTTTGGTTTAAAATTCAAGAATTTTGTTAGTATTTTTTGTTGTAGTTGAAAATTCAACTGTTTGTAGAAAATTCATATTTTCTGGTACAAAATAGAATATAGAATAGTATAGAAAATTTCTTTTTTATTTAAAACTTATATTTGTATGCTGAAAAATCAAACTGCAATCTTTTTTGCATAAAAACTCAACATTTTTTATAATATATCTCTTTGATTTAAAAATTCATCCCCTTTAGTAGAAATTGCACCTTCCTTGGCTAAAAATATAATATAATAATATAATTCGTATACAAATTGAACTATTTTTTCGAAGAAAGATATCCTTTTTTATTTTAATTGCAACTTTTTCGTTAAAGAATCAACTTCTTAAGCTGAAAATTCAAACATAATCTTCGTAGAAAATGTACTCCTTGCTAAAAATTTATATTTTAATGTAATGAAGAAAAGTCAAAATAAAATCTTCTTTGGATGGAAATGCATTTTTTTTACATTTCTATTTTTGATTTAAAAGTTCATCTGTTTTAGAAGAAATCTTATGTTTCTTAAATTAAAATGATACTGTTTGTTTGAAAGTTAATCATCTCTTTGTTTGAGGATTCAACTTTTTTTTTGAACATTTTGGATAAACAAATTTGTTAAGAAATCATATATTCTGTGCAACATTCATATTTTAGTTGAAAATTTATTTCTTCGGTTAAAGATTTAACTATCTTGCTACAAATTAATTTTTTTGCTGAAAATTCATATTTTTTTGCTGAAAATTCATATTTTCTGGTTGAAAATTCAATTTTTCTACAAAAAAAATACATACGAATATTGCATATAAAAATAAAATAACATTTTGTATAAATTTTATGAGTTCCAAACATGCAATGTATAGAGACAATATAGTAAGACTATAATATACGAACGAAGTTTATATGTAATTGACTATGTTATATGATATACCCAATGAATCAAGTGTAAAGAAAAAAACTTTTTATCATAAAAGATGGGCTTTGATTATATATTTGATACAATGAGTATATGTCCTATTATAAGATAGATACATAAGAAGTCGTTTGTATAAACTTAGCTCGTATTTTCTTGCTATTTATATTCTCAGGACAAATCTAGGCTACATGTTTTACATTAAAATTAATGAAGCGAGAAAAATGGTTAAACTCTTGAAATTTGTATTTACAGTAACTGAAAATTCCTAAAATTTGACAGAATTTTCTGGAACTGAAATTTCTGTTAAAGTTAAGGAAAATTTAGAAACCGTTTCTGCATAAAGCTTTAGTGACATGTTTCTGGAAATTCTTACGAACAATTAAGAGATCAAAATAGTTCCTGAGAACACCTAATATGGCTCCCTGTGATTTCTGGCTGCTTCCAAAATTGAAAAATTTTCTAAAAGGAAAACGAGTTCAAGACGTAGAGGACAGAAATTAGAATCTGACAAAGCAGTTCTTAGCTATTCCGAAAGGTGACTTCAAGTATTACTTCTGAAAGTGGAAAGATCGCTGAATCATGGTACATCACAAGTCGGATACTTTCTGGACCGAACACTCCACATACTTGAAAATATGCCGAAATCATGGGGGCCCGAGTAAAAATTCTTCGACTTCGTTTAGACTTAAATTGCCCCCAATCAAGGCATGCTGAAAAAAATATTCTACGATATATATCCAATCAATTCATTAACGGATATTCATTTCTGTTATACTTGTTTGATGAAGATATCGAAAATGTTGTTTATTTTTACGTATTTCTAAAGGTTTAGGATATGCTTCTAGAAAGCTACAATTTTAATTTTTTTGAAGGAAACTTTTAAGGGTTATAGTCGCTCAGATCCACAGAATCTGAATTTTTTAATTAAAAATAATTAATGATTACAAATTTTTCATGCAACAACTTTAATTTCATTTATGAGTCGTAAAAGGTTCGACCATCTCAGCCAAGACAAGGCTCGACTTGAAACAAGTAAACTCTGTCTTTCCTCCCGTGACCATAAGCCAGACATCGATGTCTTGGATACGAACTCAAGACATCACCAAGTCAAACTCAAGTCGAAGCATTTTACTCGGGGGTGCTATAAAAAATATTAATGTTCCGGTATAGAATGTCAGAAAACTTTCAAGCCTCATAACTTTAAGAGGAAATTATTTGAATTTGTGGCAAGTTGGTAAAGTTCAGGTAGAAATCATAGGTTTGCTAATAAGATTGGTCAGTCAGCTCCTCCGTATCTTAGTTAGAAAAGTGATCTTGGCGAGTCCGAACGAAATGAAGCGAAACTCTATAACAGCAATTGATCTCAAACGTCAAGCGGGCAGGACTTAGAGCGTCAAACTCAAACTCGTAATTAGATTAAGGTTGTTGTATACAGTTTGTAGGTACGCCTGAAGCGTGGGAAAATTTCACTCTGCAAATTACTGCCTTTCCTTGTGCCGGGCGACGCGGCGCTGGATCCTATAGGGAATCTAAAGGAAAGTGGGATTATATCGGATACAGGATCGTGATACACGTCGGAAGTTGGTACCTATACACTGTAGAGTATCTCCATGGAGCTCTACTCCAGCAGGTAGGGCAACTAGATCGATGGTCTTCTGGAAACGGGACGGGCGTCCTGGGTATTACATACATGGTATAAACCGTATAAACTGCAGACACGACTAGTGCCAACCAAGCTCTCTACCGTATAATTTCTCCAACATTCGCTCGGCTTTTATCTCTCTTTTACTCCTCTCCAATTCACAATCCTTTAATCGCATTTATTCTCTACACTGCGAGAAATTTCTATAGCGATTTTATTATAAATGTAATGGAGGTAATATGCATATACGTGTAGTAAATTTAATATACCATTATCTGGTAGAAATTAATATACATGTATGGTAAAATAGTTTGCATAAAATTTGAAAGTTCTTTGATGCACCCAAATATTTTTAAATATTCAAAACTAAGGTAATAACCATCAAATTCATCGATTAAATTCTTATTTACACTACCGTCGGAAATTATGAGATCGATTGACGCCAGTACTATTAAAAATCACTGCTGGCTTTGAACCACGATAACTCAGCGAAAAAAAATGATAGGGCATTAAAAAAAACAGTTGGAAAGCCTATGAAATTCCACGTCGAGTAATGTCATACAAATTTTTTTTTGATCTGCTAAAAAGAATACAGCACGTGATAGGTTAAAAAAATTCTAGATTTTCTAAAATTTTGTACCTTGACTTCAACTTTTAGCATGACCTAGGAAAATTGTTGCAAA
>JAAAKG020147231.1:0-10499 GCA_010014905.2 Druon quercuslanigerum
TTATTCATCGTATCATTTAAAGTGTCCCAGAAGGCGTCTTTTACTTCTCTGGGATCACTATCAACTGGCGCGTAACACGCTATGATCAATAATCTTCTGATTCCTACTTTCCATATTTCAAATCCGCCTTTCAACACCCCGTTTTCTATGTCCCTACTTTCGCATCCCTTTTTCTTTGTTTCAGGCACACATAAAATATCTAGCCTTCTTATATGCATCGTTTCTCGTAATTCTTTTACCATGAGATCATTCACCCCCAACCCCCCGCCTCCCCTAGCATTCCAAACACCTAGTGTCCATTCGTCGCCTGAAACTTGACCCTCACATCTACCGTGTGCATGCCTTTTGTCAATTAAAGTTCCAGTCCTTTCCAAGGCTATTTTATTGTTTGTATTATTCACTGTTTTATTCAATTTTTGAATTTTCAACTAAATGCACAGATAAATAATTTGGTTTACGAATGAATAAATAAACTTATATATATATATATATATATATATACATATAAATTTCTTTTTTTCTTTGTTTATTTTAGCTCTAAACCATTAAATTTATAATAAAAATTTTTATAAATATTATTTGTCATTGGAAATTGTATACACATAAAAATTCATAATCATTTTTGAACCCACAGGATTTAAACAATTTTTAAACTTGAAAAAATGCGTCAATTTTTAAAATGTTTGAAAGTCTAAACTCGTGGGTGGTGGTCAAAAGTGACCTTTAAATTTTTATTTAAAAATCACGGGTTATCCTGATCGGATACCTCTTATTTTACACATACCTCAAAAATATATTCTAAAAAATTATTTTGTGCACTCCTCCCTATCCTCCTATATTATTCTAGTTTTTTAAAATTATTACCTTTTAAACCGGTTACGTAACCTTTCTCAAACTCTTCCCTCTTCTTCATCGTAACATGTCCATTAAAGTTTCTCTTAAACTCCTCTTCCCCCCTAAAAGCTTTACGTTATATATAGATTTAATCTGATAAAAGCATTCAAATTTTGATAAATTATCTTTAAAACAAGTGTAAGCAAAAGTGAAGAAAGCGCCAAGCTGCGAATGCTATAGAAGAGCAAGAATTTGTTTTGGAGTAAAACTGATTACGGCTAAATTTATAATTTCTTTATGATATAAAAGTAGAGGGGAACTTAATTTATTGTTGTTTAATTTCAAGCGGACTTTCCATTCATCACCTACTACCTAATAAACAAACAGACCACTGACATCCTGGAATTTTATCAAGAAGTTCAGTGCGCAGCTCTGAGAAAATTTGACCCAAGAGATCTCCGATATGCTGCCAATCACAATCTGGACTTATTTAACGAGGTTGCCACAATAGCTAGACCACCGCTAGAACCACCTGGAGGAAGGCCACCAATTCCGTCCACTGGTTACATTGTTTCCATATTTAAAGTGTTCGAAGGAGACGATGGACTGAAATTTGAACAAAACTGGCTGTATTGGACTGGTACATATCCCCTCTTACTCCTAAAAAAAATTATTAATATATTAATTACAAAATTACATAGAATAATTCTGATTATTTATACATTATCAATTTTCAAAATAAGACGCATTCAAAGTTACAACAAATTTCCTAAATATTACTTTAAATCTACAAGAATTTGTATTTCAGAACTTCATATTTAAAAAATCATATTACTTTCTAACAGTTAAATTATATAATATATAACAAATGCAACAAAAAATAGTTTTCGTGGTCAAAAATAAAGAAAGTAATTGCAACCTCATGAGATTAAATAGATAAAAAAAAGAAAAATTAAGTTTTTATAATTGTAAGAATATTAGGAATTCAAAGTTGGTGAAATTTAGAAACATAAAAACGACTTTCTTTTAAAGTAGTTGTGCGCCTAAAGTCAGATATCTAGCAAAATAATTTTTCTGTGATTTTGAGAATCAAAATATTATAACTGATGTAATTTAAAATTTAAAAAATTATTTTTGATGAAAAATATTAAAATTCACACAAAAACCTTAATTTGAATCATGTTTTTTTCAATTGAACTTTTTCTGACCTTCGCTTCTTACCAATTTTTGAAAAACGATTGCATTTTAATAAATGACGGCTAATTTTTCCGAGAAAACATGCTCTACGACTCTACTGCTTTTAATTTTAAAAATAGCTGAATAATCTTAAACTATAATTTTTTAGCCATAGAAAAATTTATCGTTATTAATTAAAAGACAATCATTTTTTAAATTGGTAAGAAGTAACGGTCAGAAAAAATTCAATTGCAAAAAACATGGTGAAAATTAATGTTTTTATTTGGTGAATTTTAACATTTTTGTATAAAAAGTAATGTTTTTTATTTAAAGTGACATCAGTTATAACATTTTGATTCTTAAAATCATAGAAAAACTTTTTTTTCAGATATATGACTTTTGACACGACAACTACTTTAAGGGGCTTCAAACGGCTGTCGAATGCGCTAGGGGCAAACTAAATGTCTTTTTTGTAGTTGTTTTTTGTAAGTTACCCGATTTAATTAACCTTATCGACGTTTTCTTTAACAACTTATATCTGCGTGAAATTATATATCGAGTTGCAAATCTTTTGAAATTAAAAAAAACAGTAAGGTACATTTGTATGGTCCTTTAGAAATACAAAAAAAATTATTTTTCAACACATTTTTTGTCATTCTAAAAATTGACGACCATACGAACGTTGCTCAGTACATTATACTTTATTTTAGTTCCCAACTTTTCAACGCTATATATTATAGGTAGGAATCAGGTAAATTTAGTATGCCCTGAAATGATTTAATAATAGCTAAACAAAAGTTTAAAGATATCTAATATTCAAGAACGAAAAATTACTGCTTTCTTATTTAAGAACTTGATAACAATGGTAGTCTAGCTTTATAAATTTTAAAACGATTTTTACTGATTTTTAAATTTTTGTCTTTATCCTAGGAGCCCGAATGATATACCGATACCTGCCGAAATCTGTGGGTCTAAGGCGCATCACACTTCACAAATCTATGTCTCAGGGTGACAAAACCTACTTATTAATTTGCGAGTGTTCACAATTACAAGATAATCTTTCAGCAGCAGCAATTTTATTACCCGCTCTACGAGCTCGTCTCTGTGGATACATTGGCCTATACAGGCCCTCCGTCTGTTTCTGATTTTACGAATGGTGCAATCTTGAACCCTTTACCTAAATCCTATATTCTCAATCTCAACCTTATTTTCAACCTTACAGATTAATTTTATACACCAGAAAATGCGTAAGAATCCTTCTTATAAATCGCAATAAGTGAAACATTTATTATTGCAATAAGTAATCAAATAGGCGACGAATTTTTACACACTCTACGTAATATTAATTACAACATATCATACATTCGATGAACTGTGATATCCCACGATGCATATATATATATCACAAGTATTCAATCGTAAATTCTCTAGCGGCTGTAATTAATAATCAATCTAGATAGAAAGATTTAATGAGACTTGTGTCTTTAAACTTGATCAATTATTTAAAAATGTAGGACTTAAAGGGCAAATAACTTAATCGCCGAACGACTCCACTTCGCTGGGTAAAGGCTTGTGAAAATTTTACTTTACTAATAAGGTGGGCTTACAATCACTATAAATTTAATCACATCCAGTGATAACCCAAAGCTGCCCACGACTTTTTTTTAGAAGTACTCACATCTGCCTGCACGTTTGTCCAGTGGAGAGAAAAACTGCAGAAAACCTATCTTCTCAAGTGCAGCCAGTTTTCCGAATGTCGAGTTTGAATCGAGTGTACACAGCCATCCTCGTCGTTAAACCTTCCGCTCCTAGGCGTAAGATATGCCCTTAAAATCCATCTTTGTTAGAAAGGTTAAATATTAAGACGTTATCTATTTGAAAGTAGAAGTATAAAACGTGTAAATTTCAAATCAAGTCTAGTCGAGAGTCGAGGTAAATTGATAAAGCTCAGAATTTTGATCAGATGAAATTATTAATAGAAAAACGAGAAGAAAAAATAGACCACTTAGACACTTCGATGCTTTTAAAATCTACAGAGAATGCCAATTTAATCTTTATACCAGAATATAGATTTAGAAGATTCTATTAACCGCTCAACGGTTCCTCTATAATTTCTTACGTCGAATAAATTTCTATTAGAATCTATTCAAAATGAATAAAATAAATATTGTAAATTTCTATCAAGACCATAGTGATAACTATTCTTCACTCTATCTATCGAATATATCAGATTTTATTCGAGTATTCTACGATCAAATTTTAGAAGCTGATTCTCTAGAAAAAGCAGGAGCCTTTAGAAAAGAAGGGAGAGAAAAATTAGAGAATAATGTATTGAAATCTTTTTAGAAAGAAGGAAAATAGTGTGACTTGGCATTTTAGTACAAAAAGTTAGAACATAAGCTTGGATGCCTACAGACAATAGTTAGAAATATTGCGCAGGCGCAGTTTGTTACTAAAATGATACATTTTTATTGAAAAATATCCAATACTAACATTTCTAGTGTGTAACATTCACGGACCATGGAACAAGTGCTCCACCGAAAAGAGCCTTGCATATGTACTGTGATTCTTTTTCGGAATTGTAATTGTGAAAGATCAAAAAAGTTTCCCAGAATTTAAGAACCAACCAAAATTATTTTTATTCAATTTGAAAAAATGGCACAAAAGACCAAAATTAGACTGGAAAAAACTAGCAGTTTGACTCCATTTAGTTTTAAAGGTTTAAAACGAATTTTAGAACCTCTACTATCTTTGGAATCAATAACACAAGTAGATGTTTTCAGAATTCTAATTAGAATTTTAACGAAAATCTTTTGTTTCAGGAGTTCTAAAATTCTCACAAATTTAAAAGGAGAGAATAAATGAACCAAGTTCAAAGCTGGTTCTATTAAATAACAATATTAAAATACAGGTTTAGATCTTTTTAATTTTAAAATTATTAAAATTGCAATACATTTGTTTAAATTTGTATTCCTTTAATCTAAGAAGTTAAAAATTTTCATACATTCTGAAAAGTAAGATGAATCGTTAATATTTTCATTCTCAAGAGCGTATTCCCGATTTGGAACCATATTTATCAATATTGCGCTACAAATTTCTTACGATTTTTTCTTAAAAAGGCCATTTTTCCTTGTTTTAAAGATCCAAGTACAATTTAATTTTTAGAAAAATAACAAATTATTTCCTAATATTTGAAATTAAATCAAATTTATCAAACTTTGTTAAATACTTTCACACTTACACTTCTAGTATCAAACATAAACTGTGATTGCATCGTTCGAAGTTTTATCAAATACGCAAAAGATAAAATAGGCGTTGAAAACTGTTGCTTCGCCTTTATTCTTGAATTGAAAAACAAAATACAGAAACCAACATTTTCAAAGTCGCTTGAAAAGCATAAAACCTCTCAGAAATCAATTTCTGAAAACAATTTTATATCAGAACTCTGGGAAGTGTAAACTAACTGTAGGATTACAATCTAAATCTAAAGAAGTGTCCTACTTTAATCGAAGATTTATTAAATCATGTACAACGAACGAGAAAACAAAGATAATAAAAAATTTCTGAGAATTTTTCCATTGCTTTCTGTTCTTCAACCAGCTTTCGTCTTCTATTTACAATGTGTTTATATAGTAGTTATTATCACAAAATATATACGTAATGACTAAACATTAAATATCAGACTCCTAATTTTATTAGAATTTATTTTAAAGCTAAGATTTTGCTTCTTCGTCTCCTTTGATTCCTCTGAATCTTCTTCTGGTATCGAGCTACAAAAAGAAGATATCCTTAACAAATTTCAAGACTCAGGATAAAAAGATCGATAAATAATTAGAATTATAACTTACAAGACTTCGCTTGCATTCAAAAAATGAATTTCGAAGAGCATAACAATCATTAGGAACAAGATCGCTGTGTGAACGAAGGCACTCCCTTGGTGTAAATTTGTGCTAAAATATAATGAAGGCCTTTAGATAATTGTCTAGTTGTTTTTAGCTGTATCATTGCACTAATACCTTATTTTTATAATAGTTGAATAGTTATTTTCAGATTTATTTATGTAATTTTTTAATTAACATTTTAATGATAAAACCGTAAAAATAAATAATTAAAATGGAAATGTTAAAAACTCAATCATTTAAATTTTTAAAATCTGCGATTAAACAAATTGTATTGTAAAGCGATCTAAATTCAAGAATTAAGACTCTAATGTTCATTATAATAAAACTGCAAATTTAACTACATTTATTGCAGTTTTCAAAAATCCAAAATTTTAGATTTAACAACAATTTTAATTTGGAATTACTCAAAACTCAAACTTTAAAAGTTTTAAGTGTTCAAAATTCAATCGTTCTTAATTCAAGCATGAGCTTAAAAAGTTGCATACTTTAACTTTGAAGCATTAACAATTACACGTTCATTGGAAATCAGCCATGATTAAACCATTACAAAAATAAATCATTTAAAATAAAATCTAGAGACTCATTATTTAAATTACTTAAAGTTGAAATTTTGAATGTAACCAATTCCATTTTAAATCAGGCAGCGAGATCCAGCTTGCGTCAGAATAATTTAGTGTTTAGACATATCATTCCATGATGAAAATAAACGAACACGTATTTCAGATAATTCGAACAATTTTTTTCGATTTATTACAATCAATCAAGATTAGCAGCGATTTCTCAAAAATTGACACAAATTTTTTTCAAAATGCATTATTTTCTGATCAACCGCATAGAAATTCTTGACAAAAAAACGAACGTTTTCCTGAAATTCTTGAAAGTACGTTTTCTCAAAAACGCCACATATAAAATTTTTTATTTTGTTTAGAATTAGGTGGTAAGATGTACTACATATTTTATAAGTTTCGCTTTTGGTGAAATACTGCATAGCATTGAAAAAAAAAATATTTTTCAAAAATTGAATGTTTTCTTTTTTGTAAATACCTAGAAAAGTTCCATAAAAAATATATCTGCCTGTTCTGTGATATTTTGCATCGTTTACAAGAAAAATTCAAAGAGTACACTTAAAGAAAAAAATCCCGGACTCAAAAATGGTTAATCCCCCATAAAACTGATGTCTTTTTTATATAAGCAGAAACTATAAAAAAAACAATTAAATTAATAAAAACGACGGAGCTTTTCCGAAATTCTTATTTTTTTCATTGAATTTTGAAAACATGAAAAGAAAATTTTTAGAAAAATCCCATCTTTTAATTTTTTCAAATATTTTTAAAAGGTTTCTGCTAATATAAAAAAGTTCAGCCTGTCGTTGTTCCCGAGAAAACTGTAGAAAATCGATTTTTCTAAAACATATTTTTTTAATGTAAAGCAGTGGAAACGAAACTCATGAGATATTTAGTACATATTCGCGGCTATTTCTAAGAAGTAAATGGTTAGAAGTCGGGTTTATGAGAAAATCCACTTTAGTATCAAGTATCTTTAGAAGAAAACAACTGCAAAAAAAGAAATATAAATACAAGACAAATAAATTACTAACAGGAATACTTATATCAGGGTTACCGCAAACCTTCATTTTGAAACTTCCCAAATTTTTCCCTGACGAATTTTTTATTTTCCCTGACAATTACTATTCAATTACCAGAATCTTAAACCATCAACATTTTTAACGTAAAATCTTTGATAAACGGAATACAACAATTTTAAATTAAAATTTTCAAATTTATTCTTTTTTATAGTTACTTAAAGTTAAAGAATTTCCCTGACTTTTACCTCTTTTTTTTGTATTAAATCCCTGACTTGACCCCTCATCCCCTTGATCTGTTACGTAACTGAATCAAGAAAATAAATTTTCAGTAAAAATTAAGAAGCTCTCCTACACCTTGAAAGGCCAGATAATAATTATTTTGTTTATATATGTATATGATGTTTTTGCAAAATCTGCGTTCTAACTTGTTTAGCTAAACATCATATTATACTATAAGTTTTCAATAGAAATTCTAATTGTCTGATGTGCTTACAAGGAACTTTATCATTCCATAAATCAACATTGAATATTTGCTCGATGATAAAACACTTATTTAGGACCAAATTTTGTTATATCTAAATAAGATATTGTGAACCACAGAATATATTTATGTGAATACTTTTGCTTGAATAAAACAGAACGAGATAAACTTTCCGTTTCAGCAATTTCAGGTACATTATTTCTTATTTACACTAATCACTCTCATTAAAGAATAGTAATTTTTTAACAATAAAATCTTTGTTGATTCTGAATTAAAAATCAACTACGTTTGTACTTATTCTCCATTTTAAAAACTCAATGACAAAAAATTCACACCTTACTCACACCTTACTCCCAGCGTGCTGCTTTTTAGACCCCCCCCCCCCCCCTCTAAAACTAACACGTATTTTGCGGATGACCCCTAAGGAAATAATTATAAATTGTTTGATACTGATTCAATAATTAGACATCTCTACGACCAAATTTGTCAATGAACAAAAAACCAATTCAAATAAACCTCCAGTTAACATTTAGCAATGAAACAAGGTTGTAGATACTTTAGATACATTTAAATGATTTACTGTCAAATATAGGTTATATTCGCACTTACAACTTTACAGCAGTCGCTCTCTAACAAGCACATTTTCAAATTTGCTCGCAGTTCTGCACATTTTGAGGTATCCTTTAATCTCTCGTTACCCTCGTATTTCATCATTTTGGAACAGAGAATTGATCACTTTTGAAATGAAAATACCGACTTCACAGGGACGTCACTGTTTTTGCTGTTTTTCAGTCATTCCCACGTCCCACAAGTTACGACCTAACCTTTACGCACCTTTACGACGACCACACAGCTGTGCAACGAGCGTGGCAACCTCATATACTTTATATTTATGATGACATAACATAAATCATCAATTAAATTCCTTCAAGATGTTGGAAAACTGACGACTTCTTGTGAATTAGTTTAACAGCACGGACCTGAAATGAGAAAGAAATCAAACGGCGGCTCGAATGATCGACCAAAATCAGGAAGGTAATTATAAAATGAGGTTAAGTTTCGTGCTTTCGTTGACAGTTGACGTTTGGACACACTTACATTTTTCAATCTTTTATTTCAATATTTTTTAATAAATGCCACTCATAAAGAATTTAAACAAATTGTTGTAAATATATTCCTCTGATATTTACATCTTGAACAATGTTTTTGGAGGTGTTCAGTTTTATCATACGTTCTTCTTTTTTTTGTTAATTTTTTATTACAATTAAAAATAGTCTTTTAAGTATAACGGCTAAGATAAGAATAAAATAGGTAATCTTTCATTTTTAGCATAAATTTATTCAGAAGATACAAATATTAAATATGTATTTCCTACTCTTTGAAATCTTTTCATAATGTAACTTACAATATTTATTATTTCTTTTTTAATAATAGACAGTCAGTTTATCAACGAGGAAGTCAGAGGGACGCTTCTCCACATTATGTACTTTTGTATTCCGATGATGAACAGAGTGGAGATGAAGAAAATATTCCTTTACAAAATCGAAGTCAATCCCATTCGTCGCCTCGAAAGGTGGAAGTTATAAAAATTCATTTGCAACCTGACGATACTTTGCCAGCACTTGCACTTAAATATCGATGCACTGTAAGCATATTATTTAATCTTATTTTAAAAATGTGAAAAAATGCAAGCTCTTTTTAAAGCCTGATTTAAAAAAACTTGATTTATTTGTAAGTAATATTTTAATAACTAAATGGGTTACATCAGAGTTCAACTTTTTATTTTTTAAGGAGAAATTAATATTTTCAAAAATATTCTTAAAGTTAAAAGGAAAAAATATTTCAATTTTATTTTTTAAATAATTTTTTTAATGGAATCCATTTTTTCAGGCTGTTTTCAATTCATAAATCCATGTTAAGCTCAATGAAAAAAAAACATAACAAGAGGGGGGGGGGGAGGAAAATTCCTAAAACAAGTATCACGGATAAAAAATAATTAAATTATTCGTTATTGCCACAAACTGGACCATTGTAGATCATGAGATTTTCCAAAACCGAAGAATTTCAAAACTGTCTAAAATGTTTTTTTTTTTTTTTTTTTATTCAAGAGTGAATGAGAAAGTGAAAATATGAAACTAAAAAATCAAGGAATGGATTTATGATGGATGGGAATTTTACACATTGCTTAAAGATTGCGTGAATTATCTGCGACTATAATAAAACTAAATTTTATTAAATATTTTTAAGTATATACAAGACAGATAAAAATATTTTAAAATGTGAGGAAAATAACAGTTTTCAAATTTTTTCGATTTTTACTTCAGCGTTTTAAAGCATCCTCTTTATTTTCACGGTGAAACCCGAAAGTGCTTGCACATCCAATTTCTGTTTTGTACGTGTTTCTAGGACCCCCCCCCCCCCCCCCCCCCCCCCCCCCCCCCCCCCCCCCGCCACAAAACAACCACACCCCACCTACATCTCTATACTCAAAAAAAACACACAGAACCCACACACCGATCAC
>JAAAKG020147232.1:0-10498 GCA_010014905.2 Druon quercuslanigerum
ATGAGTTATGAGTTATGAGTTATGAGTTATGAGTTATGAGTTATGAGTTATGAGTTATGAGTTATGAGTTATGAGTAGGATTTTTATTAGCTTTGTAATTAAACTGCATATAAAATGGACATAGAATATATTTTATTTATAAATATAAAGTTGACATATTGGAAGACAAAAAAATATATTAATATATAATTTACGAGAATAATTCTATGTGTTATATTTTATATTATACATCCCCATTTTTTAATATAAAACTGCTTCAATGAATTAAAAAAATTTTTGAACAATGACATGAAGTTTTTAACAAAGTGTGCTACTCCTCGAAATCATGCAAAAGAATATTTAAAAAAAAATAATTTTCAAAAATTTATGTTTGTTTAAACAATCAAATATGGTGCATTTGATTTTCCTATACCCTATACATTCAGAAAAATAATTTTATGTTTTCTATTTTATCTCATTTTTTAATTTTATTAGGACAACTGTTTAAGCAAATCAAAATTGCTGAAACAAATAGATATTTGTTAAAAATTATAAAAGATGTATAAAAATATTTTATTATTCTACAAAAAGTAACATAGGGTACCAATTTGAGATAAAATTGGACATCTCTGGGTCAAATTGTAGAAATGTTGTGAATTAGCAATAATTAGTTGTTTAAATAATTTAATAATTTAACAATTAGTTGTGAGTTGTGAGTTATGAGCTTTGATTTATGACTTATGAGTTGTGAGTTATGCGTTATGAGTTATCAGTTATGAATTCTGAGTTATGAGCTATGATTTATGAGTTATGAGTTATGAGTTATGAGTTATGAGTTATGAGTTATGAGTTATGAGTTATGAGTTATGAGTTATGAGTTATGACGTATAAGTTATAAGTTATGAATGATGAGTAGTCAGTTTTTATCAGCTTTGTAATTAGACTGCATATAAAATAGATTTAGATTATATTTCATTTATGAATATTAAGCTAACGTATTCGAAGACAAAAAAATATATTAAGATATTATTTACGAGGATAATTGTATGTGTTATATTTATTATTACTGATTCACATTTTTTTATACAAAATTACTTTAACGAATCAACATTGTTTAAACAATGTCATGAAGTTTTAAACAGATTTAGCTACTAATCGAAATCATGCAATATAATTTTTAATTTAGGAATAACGATTTTAAAAATATTGTTGAAAAAATAATTTTTTAAAATTTATGTTTGTTTAAACCATTAAAAAATGGTTTATATATTTTTTATATATCTACATTCTACCCTCTACATTTAGAGAAATAATTGTATTTCTTCTATTTTATTTCATTTTTTAAAGTTATTAGGAAAACTGTTTGAGTAAATAATAAGTGTTTAAACAAATAGAGATTTGTAATAAATTTGAAGAAATGTATAAAAATTATGTTATTGTTCAACAAAAAGTAGTATAGGATACCAATTTGATAATAAATTTCAGATCTCTGGGTCAATTTTTAGAAGTGTTGTAAATACGATTATTGTTTACATTTTTTCGGAATAAATAATGGTTGAAGTAAATTACATTCATTTAACCCATTAAGAAACTAATGTCCTTTTTTCCGACACCTTTTTTCAGCGAAATTTTCTACTAACGAATATATTGTTAAAAAATTTCAAAACAACAGATTTGTATGAAAAATTTACTGAAATTTCGAAATACGTCATCAGAATAGCAATAAAGTGTAAACTAAATTTAAACTAAAATTTGTCAAGATAAACCTCTAAAAAGCAAAATCCTTGCGTTCATTTAAAAATCCAAAAAATTGACTTACAGAGCACGAGTTGAAGTGAAAAACGAATTAAAATTAACTTTTTTCCAGTTTTTTTACTATAATTCGAAAACTAAAAAAGCAAAAACGTTTTGCCTGAGAAAAAAAGGACGCGCAATCAAATTCTTTATCTAGATATAGGCTTTAAAAATTAAAAGTTAAAAATCTTTTTGAAAGCTTCTCGGTGAAATTAGTTCATGTGTCTTTATTCGATCAAACAACTCAAATTATGGTTAGAGTATAAAATTCTAAAAGTTTTGATTTCTACTCGGATTTCTATAAGTATAAATTTCAAATACACTAAATTATACGCATTACACAAAGGACTGAAAAATTCTTAAGATAATCTTTCACCTCTACCGTTAGACGTAAATCCGACTTATATAGTATTTATAGGTGTAAACCGTAACCGATTGATCGGTTGCATGTCGGTTGTCAAGTGGCATTTCAAACATGTGATATTACAAATTGACTTGCGCCCGACAAATTGTTATCTTTCGAGCCTTGCAGCACAATAGCTCTAGCGGTAGAACAAATCAAGTCGATACCCAACCCTATGCACTGTGAATGGAATTAACCGCAAAGTGGCTCAGACTTTAGATAGCGCGCACATTGCGGCTATATTCGTAAAATGTCGATGTATCCCATTTAGAAATTCCGATCGGGGGTTAGAAGGGCCCTGGATAGTTTTCCCTATTTGTAATTAGGCGCTATTCGGGGAAAATGTAGAGGGCCTGAATACTTCTGCAATAATGTTTTAGCAAGGTACTAGTTAGAACTTTTGAGCAGGCCCTAACGAGAGTGCCCTGTTATCGCCCGACTATTATCTGATTGTGAGTATTTTCACTTTGTATATTAACTAGATATTTTTACAGTGGCCTCAACCAGTTTTTCAGACTAGATATTCTTATAGAAATCCCGGAAATATTGTTAGAAAAAAACTCAATAATAACTCTTTAATAATGTAATATTTTTTGATTTAAATAAAGAAATAAATATGAAGAAGGTAAACAAATTTTTGTTATTAAGGTCATTTTCAAACAAGATAGTTGAATTTTAAACAGAAATAATATAATTTAGAAACTTAAAAGTTGAACTTTTATTTACCAATATGAATTTTCAACGAAGACTAGATTAAAAATTGTAGTTAAGAAAAAAATTTTTTAATTGAACAGTAGAATTTAACTAGAAAAAATTTTGAGAAAACTAAAAACATAAGAACCTTCTAGAGAACTCCTATTTCTTTAAAGGGCCGTAAAAGGTCTAGACACTTTGTTAAGATTTCTTACGAAGGGGAGAAGTGTAACTTCACTTTTGCATATCATTTTTGCAAATTCGCACAAACTTTCTCCTTAAGATTATCTTTTAAAAATTTTTAAATTATTTTTTTGCTTGAAAAAGGATTTCGCTTTACTCCACTGGAAATCAAATCCCAGTAACCGACAATCAGAAGTTCTGTAGTTCAATTTAGTGATGAGATATAGCAAAAATATCGATATTTTATGTATCGATATATCGGAAACAAAATATCCATATTATCGATATTTTCGATATTTTTTCTTTTAAAGAAAAAAAATAATTATGAATAATATTTCCATTAGGTGGGAAAATGAAACTTCCGGTTCAGTTAGATTTTTGGAGAAATAAATTGTTAGATGAAAAAATGGTACATTCTGCCAAGTAAAAAAATATAAAAAATGGTCCCTGGATTTATAGAATATTTAAGTGAATTTAAAGCATTTATTGTTTAAACAAATATATATCATAATTACTACATATATTTTTATAAAAACATTCTAGAGTTGATTAAAATATACTTTCTTAAATTACACTATTTAGTTAAATTATCCAATATTACGTTTTTCTTTAAGTATTTATCTTGTTTGGTTAAAAATTCAAATCCTTAACTGGAAGGGGAACTGCTTTGTTAGAATATCTTTATTTGTTTGATGATTTATTATTTTAGGGCACAAATCCTTGTTTTTTGTTGTTGTTTAACAATTAATTATTTTTTTGAAAATTATGTTTTCCAGTTGAGAATTAATTGTTTTAACGGAAATCCTAAGTCGACCTGTTTGGGTCAAAATTTATCTTCTTAAGTTGAAAATTCAAATAATTGGTTGGAAAATCCTGTATTTTATTGAAATTTAGAATTTAAAAATATTTTTTTGAAAATTCATGTACATTGTCAAAAATTTAATCTTTTTTGTTTAAAATTATACAATTTCGTTAAAATTTACATCATTTTTATTAAAAATCAAGCTTTTTTACGGAAAATTAAATTAATATATGTTAAGTTGAAAACTTATCTGTTTTAAGTGAAAAATCATTGATTTGTTTAAAAACTATCATTTTTAGTAGCAGAGTACTCTAATTAATTTAAACTTCATCTTTTTGGTTAAAAATTAATTTCTGTGGTTGAAGGTTTATCGTTTTAGTTGGAAATTCACTTTAACTATTCCATTGCTTGTGGAAAATTAACCTTCTTGGATAGAAATAAATTTTCCGTTCTCTTTTTTTGATAAAAATTATTTTTTAACGTATAGTTAAAAATTAGTTGTTCCTTTTTAAATCGAAAATTCATATTTTGGGTAAAAAATTCCACTATTTGTTCAGAGGTTCATTTTTTTGGTTCAAAATTCATCACTGTGATTACAAATTAATTTATTTTGCTGAAAATTCGTTTCTTTTTAGTTAATTACAAAATTTTGCTTAAAGCTAGGGGCTTTTTTGGCATAACATTTATTTTATTTATTTAATAATAATAATACATAAGGTATGTTGACATTAGAATAGTTTTAATTGACTTTGAATTACTCGAAAATATTTAAAAATGATATATTGCTATTTATTTTACTGTAAAATTAATTTTCGGTATATAAATAATCAGAAAAAAAAATTTCGAAGTAAGTGTTTTAGTGCCTAGATAACAAAAAATTAATTATTTAATAATTAAGATATAAATAATAAATAATCAATCCATAATGAATATATAATTTATTATTCATATTACATAAATAATTAATAATAATTAATTAATATAAAAAAGTTAAAAAGTTAATTTGAACAAAAAAGGTTTTTGAAAAAAGTATTTTATCATTTAACCAAGGAGTTGATTTATTTAAAAATATAGATCTTTTGACAAAATAATTGCATTTTTTTTAAATAATTCAATTTTCACCGATAAAAGTTTAATTTTTAAATAAAAAATCGGTAACAAAAAAATTTAACGAAGTAGTTCCGACTTCAACCAAAATTTTGCATTTTTAACAAAACAGTTATTTTTTTAATTATTACAAATATTTGAAAATCCAAAAAAAATTATAAACAGCAATAAAAAAATAATTCAATAACCACCATGTGCTTGTTATGTTACTCTGTGTTCGGCTGAGTGCGACAATTTCTAAGAATTATTCACTCTGTAACATGCCCTGATACTATAATTTAATTTATAATTCGTTTAGTTAAAATTTATTATGCCTAATTAAATATCTCAAATTTTTATTTTAAAAACTTCAAAAACATTGATATGGTTAATCTGATAAGGTTCCAAGCCTTATTAGAGAATTTTGTTACACCATATTGGATCCGCCATTTTGAATTGTAAATTCAGCGACCCCAAAAATAAAAGTATCAACAATATTATCATGGTCTGAATATTTTTAAGAATTCTTATCCGCCATATGGGATCCACCATTTTGAATTTCAAAAATCCACCACCAGGTATAGATTAAGCGACCCTGAACAGCTAAGCATCACCTATCTTATCGAAAAATTCGAAAATTTGTAATAATTTATGTCCGCCATATTGGCTCTCTCATTTTGAATTTTGAGAATCCAACATCGGAATTGAAATCAGCGACCCCAAAAATTTAACCATCACCAATTTGATCTAGATTTAAACATGTTTCATATTTCATGTTTACCACATTGGATCAGCCATTTTGCATTGTTAAAATCCAACCTCGGACTTGAAATCAGCGACCCCAAGGACCTAAGTATCATCACTTTTATCAATGGCCAAACATGTTTAAAAACTGTTTTTCCGCCACACTGAATCCACTATTTTCAATTTTTAAAATCCAACATTGTACTTCATATCAGCGACCTGAAACATGAAACCAATACCAATTTCATCTAGATTTAAACATGTTTGCTATTTCAAGTTTACCATATTGAATCAGCAATTTTGGATATAAGAAATCCAACTGCAGATTTGAAATCAGCGACCCCAAAAACCTAGGTATCATCACTTTTATCAATGGCCAAACATGTTTAAAAACTGCTTTTCTGCCATACTGAATCCACTATTTTGAATTTTGAAAATCCAACTTCCGATTTCAAATCAGCGACCCAAAAATTGAATCACCGCCAATTTTATCCAGATTCAAACATGTTTACTATTATTGCATGTTTGCCACATTGGATCAGCTATTTTGAATTTTCAAACTCTAACTTCCGATTCGAAATCAGCGACCCCAAAAACCTTAGTAGCATCACATTTATCATTTGTTAAACACTTTTAATAATTAATTTCCCTCATACTGAATACGCCATTTCGAATTTTGAAAATCCAAGACTAGATTTCGAACTGGCGACCCCAAAAATCTAAGCATCGCGCATTTTATTGAGCTGCGAGAATTTTTAATAATAATTGGTGTCCGCTATATTAGATAGGACATTTTGATTTTTGAAAATCCAACTGCAGATTTTAATTAATCGAATCCAAAACCCTAAGTATCGCCCATTGGATTAAGATACAAACATTTTTAACAATTTATATGAAACATTTGGATTTTTTTAAATCGAATACCAGCTTTGAAATCAGCGACCCCAAAAACGTAACTGCCATCAATTATTGGATCCGCATATTGGATCCGCTATTTTGAATTTTGAACATCCAACTGCAGATTTGGATTCAGCGACCTTCGAAGCCCTAATATACGCAAGCCCAATAAAATCGGATTACGTTAAATAATTTTATTTTGAAATGCTGAAAATATTAATAGGGGAAAGAGCGTCAAATCTGAAATATAAAAGTGATTTTCCAACCTGTTAAGTTACTATTGAACTGTACCCCCTTTTTCACGGCCCACAGCTGCATAAAAATACAAGTTCCGATGGGTGAGATTAGTCAATTTTTTCGTATTTTGGGTCACTAAAACCGATGCCGGAATGCAGAATTTAGCTCTTGTTTTCTCCCTGGATTCAAAAAACACTTTGTTGCTGCATTTCACAGCCCCTACAAAATTAGGAGAATAAGAGTTCCGGCAGACCAAACTAGTCAATTCTTAAGTATTTTTGGCCACTCAATCCGATTCTGAAGTTAGAAGAGGTTAGCAACAAAAAAAGTGTTAACTTCGGAATCACGATTCAGATTCGGATTCAGCGACTTAAAATGCGTTAGAGTTAACTAAAATGGATCGTCTTCTAGTTTTACTATTTGTTGTGGTGCTGTGAAATGTAACATTAATAATGTTGTGTTTCTTTGAATTTCGATTCAGCGACTTAAAATACGTAAGAATGGATTAAACTGGATCATCGCTTAGTTTTCTTTTTTTGTGGTGCTCTGAAATGTACGAAAAAATATTATTTTTGAATGTAGTTCGAAATTACGACTTTGGATTCGGATCCAGCGACTTGAAATACGAAAGAATTGACTAAAATGGACCGTCGTCTTGTTTTCTTTCATTGTGAGGCTGTGAAAGGTACGAAAAAGTGTCTTTTGAAAATAGGGGATTTTCGAGGCTAGAAAAAAAATAAAAGCTAACTTCGGAATTCCGACTTCAGATTCGGATTCAGCGACTCAAATACGTAAGTATGGACTAAAATGGATTATCGCTTAGTTTTTTTGTGTTTCTATGTAATTTACCAAAAAAAGTTTCTTTTTGAGTTTAGGAAGAAAACAGCAGCCAACTTTGAAATTACGACTTTGCATTCATATCCAGAGACTTAAATGCCTTAGAGTTGACGAAAATAGATGATCGTCTAGTTTTTTTGTGGTGCTCTTAAATGTACGAAAAAAGTGTCTTTTGGGATTAGGGATTTTTTTAGGTTCGAAACAAAACAAAAGCTAACTTTGGAATTCTAACTTCGTATTCCGATTCAGCGACTTAAAGTTCGTAAAAATGGACTAAACTGGATGATCGTTTAGTTTTCTTTCTCTCTGGTGCTGTGAAATGTACAAAAAAGTGTCTTTTGAGGACAGTGGTTTAAGCGGCTAGAAAAAAAATTAAAGCTAACTTCGGATTCGGATTCAGCGACCAAAATACGTAAAAATGGGCTTAAATGGATCATCGCTTAAGTTTTTTTGTGGTGCTGTGAAATGTACAAAAATTTTTTTTTTAAGGTCAGAAAGAAAACAATAGCTAAATTCGGAATTACGACTTTGGGTTAGGATCCAGCGACCTAAAACATGAAATAATTAACTGAAATGGACCGTCATCTAGTTTTCTTTCCTTGTGGTGCTGTAAAATGTACGAAAAAAGTGTCATTTGAGGATAGGGGATTTTCGAGGTTAGAAGAAAAAAAAGCTAACGTCGAATTCGGACTCAGCGACTAAAATACATAAGAATGGACTAAAATTGACCTTCGTCTAGTTTTCTTTCTTTGTCATGCTTTGAAATGTACGAAAAAAGTGTCTTTAGAGATTTGAGATTTTTTTAGGTTATAAAGTAAACAAAAGCTGACTTCGGAATGCTGACTTCGGATTCGGATTGAGCGACTTAAAATACGCAAGAATGGACTAAACTGGATCATCGTTTAGTTTTATTTTTTTGGTGCTCTGAAATGTACGAAAAAACTTTATTTTTGAGTGCAGGAAGAAGACAGTAGCTAAATTCGAAATTACGACTTTGGATTAGGATCCAGCGACTTAAAATACGCAAGAATGGACTAAAATGGATTATCGATTAGTTTTTTTTTCTGTTGCTGTGAAATGTATAAAAAAAAAGTTTCTTTTTGAATTCAGAAATAAAACAAGAGCTAACATTGGAATTACGAATTTGGATTAGGATCCAGCGACTTAAAATACGAAAGAATTGACTGGAATGGAGCGACATCTAGTTTTATTTCTTTGTGGTGTTGTGAAATGTACGAAAATAGTGTCTTTTGAGGATAATGGATTTTCGAGGTTAGAAGACAAACAAAAGCTAACTTCGGTTTCCGATTAAGCGACTAAAAAGACTAAATAGACTAAACAGACTAAAATGGATCATCGCTTAGTTTTTTTGTGGTGCTGTGAAATTTAGGAAAAAAAGTTTCTTTTTGAGGTCGGAAAGAAAACAGCAGCTAACTTTAGAATTACGAATTTGGGTTAGGATTCAGTGACTTAAAATACGAAAGAATGGACTAAAATGGACCGCGTCTAGATGAAAAAAGTGTCTTTTGAGGATAGGGGATTTTCGAGGTTAGAAGAAAAACAAAAGCTAACTTCGGAATTCCGACTTCGAATTCGGAATCAGCGACTAAAATAGTAAGAATAGACTAAAATGGATCATCGCTTAGTTTGTTTTTATGATGTTGTGTAAAGTACAAAAAAAATTTGTTATTAAGGTCAGGAAGAAAACAATAGCTTAATTCGGAATTACGACATTGGTTGAGGATCCAGCGACTTAAACTATGAAAAAATGTGATTTGAATGCCATGCTGTAAAATGTACGAAAAAAGTCTCTTTTAAGAGTAAGGGATTTTCGAAGTTAGAAGAAAAACAAAAGCTAACTTCAGAATTCCGACTTAGGATTCCGCTCCAGAGACCAGTAGGACACCATACTTTTTTGTGGAACTGTGTAGTTTATGGACGACGGCTCCTATGCTGCTTTACTTGCAGTCTACTGTTAACATACTTATCTGGTTCCTACTGCCATACCCTAGAGCTTTTTACTTAAAGAATACAGACCGTTGCTTTCAGCTGCCGTTGCGTTCCTGGCTGACACGACAATCGGTGTTAACCCGCAATTTAGATCTCGGCTAACGACCGATAATTTCGAGCCGTTCAGTCTATAAGAATACAGCACGCGATGCCCGATTTGCCTCTGGAGATTCGGTGATTTATTCGCATTTCTCGCATCAACGGTATCGAGCGAGTCCACCCACTCGACGATGCATGCGTCTTTACTTTGCAAAATCGCATTTCTATGCCTTTTGGCTGTCAGCGGTTTATCATGTATTTTAGGATCGAGGATAAAGGCTTGTAGCGAGGGGGAAACTGCTCTTCAAAATGCAGTTAAGTCATGCTGGATTAATGTGGATTATTTTAGATTACCCTGGATTACCTCTACACTATATTGGACTATTCCGTGCGCGCATGCGCGCAGACGTTTGTTCCTCTTTATTCATAATGTGTCCCCTAAGGGTTTACTTATGCTATTACATATCAATTACTTACACTCTTTAGGCTTCTAATCTAGGCGACTTCCGTTTCCTTATTCTTTCACTTTTTTTTGTCCTCCAATTTAACATTTTTTCACATGCATTCATTCAGTCACCCTCATTCGCTCCCTTAGCACCATCCAACTGCTTCATCTATTCTTCTCCTAATCCATCCTCCCCTAGAATCTTAACCACATTCTCTTGCCAGCTTCCTTTATTCTCCATTCCTCTTCTACATCCTTCCCGTATGTGCTCACATGTTTCCTCCTCCCATTCACATATTCTACACTTTCTGTTCTCTTCCTTTTCCCAATACCTCCCCTCTCTTACCTC
>JAAAKG020147233.1:0-10498 GCA_010014905.2 Druon quercuslanigerum
GGGCCAAGAATGTGTTTCGTGTATGTGTTTCAGAAGAGAGGACGTAAATTGAAGATAGGGGAGGATATGCGTGAAAAGTAGAAGGAACTGTTACATACCAGTTTTTCACCGTAACCGAGGACTGCTTCTAAATCTCTTTCATGTGGGGTATTTGCCAATGATGCATTTCATTAAAAATGAATGCTCGAATGTAAAGAATAATTTATTAATTACCGCAGGTAGAAGAAATAAATGAAAAGAATCATTAAAAATTTATCTGCAGTAACATATTCTACTTATTTAATTCGTCTGAGTCAACAATCTGTCTCTTCTTTAGATCATTGAACTTTTTAAATTAAAAGAATAGAGCAATCAAAAAAACATTAAAAACTTATCTGAATTGCAAGTCATTCTCCACTACAGAAATTTGTCTGATATACTTTCACAAAAATAAATTCTTAATACTTTTACAGTGTTATTTTTAAATCCAATTTTACTTTATAATTACTTTACCTTCTTCGACTTCGCACACTCAATGAATTGTGCAAATGAAGTTGTATTCAACTAAGTTTCGGAATGTATTTAGTTTTATTAAAATGAGGCCACTGGTGGAATTCCAGATTTGTTTTTTTGCATAAAAATAACAGAATAAAGTTACATTTCTAAAAAGGACACAAAAAATATGATACATTATATAAAAAACCTCCAGTTTTTACGGAGAATGTTTGATAATATTTCAAAAAGCTTCTGATAATAAATGTGAGTAATGATTGTGAAGATTTTGTGATAATGTACAATGCTAGTAGCATAATACTTTCTTTTACAGAGGAAAAATTTTTTTATTTATAAATTATCAGCATATGAATATTAGCGGTGCTTAAACAAAAGTAAGACCGAATCTCAACGTGTACTTTCGACTTTTTTGTTCCACTTGGGTTCAAAAAGGAGTAATAAACTGGCCTGTTTTTACAGAAAATTCATTTTACTCCAAAACGACAGATCATAGCGCAAAACTGAATTTTAGAATTTATAGAGAAATTTTTTTAAACTATATATGGTGACGTTTTAGTACGTTTCTGATTGAAATAAATAAATATTTTCACTGAAAAATAGTGAATTCTCACTTATTCAAATTTGAAAAGTAGGTATAGCAATGTTCCGTTTCACAACCTTATGCTTTTTTAAACATTCGACCAAAAGTTTCTAGTGTAGTGATTTTAAAATATTGTCCGAATTAATTTTCATCATCAAAATTTTCAGTTGATTAATGTGAAGTGTTGCTTTAAAAATTGTAATAACGCAACGACGAAAAGGTGTACACCATCAGGAGTGACTTTCCATCGGATTCTAAATCAGAAAAATAATGAAGACGACAGGTACGAAGTTTTTTTATCGCATATGTGCCATATTTAACTGAAATTATATTACGATATTATTTTTCATACTTTCTCCAAGTTTTTATAGAAAATGGCTGCTTTTCCTAAGTATTCACGAGAAAAGTTTAAATTTATGACAAGAAAATTATTCAATTGGGCGAAACTTAATTTTTTCAATAAAATGAAAAAGTGCTTTTTTACCATAAGTGTATTTGAATATTGATTTTAGTTTTTAAGGAGCTATTCAATTAAATAATAGAATCGATTATTTTTCTTTGCAACCATTTTATTATTCAGTTGAATAAGTTTCGTCACATGCAATTGGTATCATTGCTTGGCCCTCGGAATGCATACATCGTGCCAGATGACGTCAAACGTAGCTTGCAAATTACTGAAGTAAATGCAAATGCGATTTATTTGGTTTGAACATTTTTCTCTCTGAAAATTCGTAAAAAAAAGAAATATGATTTGAAAATGGTAAAAAAATTGCTTGTAATAAGTACGTGAAATGAAAGAAATGAAAATATTTTTTTATTCATGTTTTTATATAGTACTTTTAAAATCAAAGGTGACCGCTTGGCCGGGAAGGTAGTAATTTTGTTGTATAAGACGAGAAATATGCCAGTAATTCTATTTTTTTACTGGAAATTTGACAAATTTTGAAAAAGAAAAACTATCCAATCACTTAAAATATTACGAATTTCATGACACACGATAATCTAAAGTAAGCTCAATTAAAATTGTTTAGCGATGTTTATTATTATTATACAATAATTCATTTTAAAGCGTTAATTTGCAATGTAAAGAGCTTTAAAATGCAGGTTGGAAAAATTAAAAGAATGATGAATTCACAACGTTTGAATTTGAAATTTTTTGATAAAAAACATTTTGAGTTGCAAATAATGTCATGACTTTTTAATTAACTGCAGTTCGAGTATAAATAATTGAAAAATACTTCCTTCCATATAGATTTTAATTTTCAAAACTGAGCTGATTCAATGACAAAACGTTAGTATTTAAAGAACTTTAAATGTCTGATTAAACCTTCATAAACTATTTGTAATGAAAATAATTTCAAATTATTAGATTCATAATTAAACGCTTTAATTCATTTTCAAATACCATTAAAATGTCATTTCAGCTTAAAATATTTAATTTTTAACTCACTGTATTAATAATTTTGTAATGATTGTAATAAGCACTTCTTGTGCGCACCAACCTTTTTTTCTTTTCGATGGATTTTCTCCTGGTGTTTGAGCCATTTCTTTTGTGGAAAGTTTTTTAACTTTCAATTGTTCGAAATAGTTTTTTTTCGTCAATATTGACTATTCCCACATACTTTTCAGTGAAAAATTGTCCTGGTGTGGGATTCCAGTGCCCTGTAATCTATTCGATCGGATCTCTCTTCCTATCGTATAAAATTAGATAAAGATGTTCGATCCTTTTGAATACGATCGACTGTAACTATCTCTTTCTATCTCATGTATCAGAAAGAGAGAGACAATATTTTTTTAACAAGAACTTCGGACTTCTCGATTATCGACATTTATCTTATCTTTCTGACCCATAAGATAGAAAGAGATCGTTTACAAAGCGATCGTACATCTCTGTCTAATTGCATGCGATAGAAAGAGAGATCCGATCAACTAGATTATAGAGCATTGGAATCTCACCCCTGAACTCACACGGAAGTGCTATATATTTTTTGCGCTTGCGTAATGTCGTTTTCTTTAATGAAAAGGCCTATTAGTCGTTTCAATCCATGCGCGTTGATAAATTTTTTCAACATGCAGTTTCTCATCTAAGTTCTACTTCTACGATTATAGAAAATAGTCAAATAAAAAATAAATTTCAAATCGCCCTTGTATCGCATTCATGATCTTTTGCTGCTTCATATATTTCCTAATGAAAATTAGTTACTCAACTGAGTTGTATAGTTACATATTAAAATAGGACCGATTAAAAAATTTTTGCAATATTTTAAGTGATTGTAGCATATTAGCATTTATAACAACATGTATAAATAACCACAGCACTTTGCGAATTCGGTACTAAAATTATTGACAGTTGCTCTATTTTTATTAACAAACAACGTACACCCCAATTAATTTTACACCTTTAGTACAAAAGCTTGTAAATTTAATTTTTTACAAAATTTCCTTTAAAATACATTTTTTTTACAAACCTTGGTGATAATTTTTTATTAATGTTTTGTATCGTATTTTGCATACTATGACCGAAAATGTAATTTTTGGATTTTCCATGATTTTTTATGCTGTTAAAATTTAAATTTTTGAAATTTTGGAATTTTGTAAATGCTATAACTCTTGTAATTTTTGGTTTTATAAAAAAAGTTACTAGGATAAATTGTTCGACTTTTTGAAATACGATTTCAATTGATTTAAAAAAATTGTTTATCAATGAAAAAATTGCGACAGTTTTTCTAAAATTCTTGAAAGTAGATTTTCTCAAAAACTCCACTTTAAATTTGTTTCTTTTCTCAATGGAAACTACTGTCAATGTGTTATGCATAACTCATGAATTTAATTTTTTCGCAAACTACTGCTTTACGCTAGAAATACATGTTTTGTAAATATCGAATTTTTCATAGAAACACAGAAATATGAAATAAATGCTCAGATAAAAGTTGAAAATTTAGAAAAGTTTTACAAAAAATATCTCTAACGATTTCATGATTATTTTCATGGTTTAGGAAAAAACTTAACAAATTACATTAAAGGAACATAATTTTCCGGCCTCAAAAATCGCTTAGCCCGCATAAAAGTGATAGGATGCCTTTTGTACGAGTGTATATTTGTAAAAACTTTTTAAAGTTATTAGAGCAAATAGAAAAGTTGGGCTTTCCTAAAAATCTTTTGTTTTTGATATGCGATGAAAAAAATAATGAATATGTTCCGAAAAGCCCCACCTTTTTATTTTATTTTATATTTTGTTATAGGGGCTAAAACCTTTTTGAGTTTGGAAATTTTTTTTTCTTTAAGTATGACTTTTTCTCGTAAACGTTGCAGAATATCACAAAAGAGTAAAATACATTTTATGTGGAACTTTTCTAAATGTGTAAGCTTTTATTTGACCATTTTCGTGTACCTTCCGCTGTTTCCGAAAAAAGTTCAAAAAATTGTTTTTTCAATATTAATTGTTTTCAATATGAAGCACGGTTTCACCAAGAGCTAAGCTCACAAGATTTGTAGTACATATTGACAGGTACTTCTAAAAAATATGTTTATAAAGTTGACGTTTTTGAGAAAATATACTTTCAAGAATTTTAGAAAAACAGCTGCCTTTTTCATTCATTAATTACTTTTTTTGGATGAATTGAAAGGGCAAGAATTTACAAGTTGAAAAATCAAAGAAATTCTTAAGTTCCTACGCTCGTTTGCAACTTAAATGTACCTTAAAATATAATTCTAAAAATACTTTATTCGTACTTAATCGAAAGGTCAATTACATTCTACCCTCTTCTTCAGTTTCATGACGTCATGGTTCAGTCGTATACGTAGGCAATGTCGTACAAAGCACTCAAGGATGTGCAAATTTAGATTCTATAAGTAAAGGTTATTTTCATTCAAGTAAACTTATTAATAACTGTTACCTAGTTAGAACTTTACTAATGGGACTGTCATGAGCTTGATTACTTACGGTACTGTGCCGCTACGGGCAAACCAGCAACTAGCGCGGTACCACGCCAGTGGACTGAACGGTACTCTGCCAATAACTTTTACTGTAGTATAGGCTGACTAGTAAGTACTGGCTCAATACAATAAACGGTACTGGCCTGATATCGTGTCAATTGTTGTCCACCACTGTGTCAATAGGCCGCAGTAGAGAACGTAGTTAGCATTAGTGATTTCGCCAGTACTTTTTCCATACATAATTTTGCTCATGATATATTTATTTGCAATAATATCTTTTGAATTTTCAACCGAAATTTTTAGAACTCTATTTTATCAGTTACGATGAGGAAAACTATGTATTGATCTATATTGTTACATGTGCTGAACTAAATTATTTATCAATGGCAAATAACACTGAAATAAATCAATAATCTTCTCATTGAAAATTTAATACCCAGTAGATTAAATTGCATTAAAATAATGAAAAATGTAAATTATGATAGAAAAGGCCATTTTATGAAGGATTTAACTTGTGGAGCGTGTAATCATCCATCAAGTAAAATAAAGAGAATAAAGCATTTCTTATGATTATTCTTTTTACACTTTAATGATAGAATATTTGGTTAGTTTGCTAATATTGTCCTTCTAGTGTAGAGAGTCAATTTTGTTTCCAGGTTTGTAATAGTATGTATGAAAGTGTAAATATTTTATAAATACGCAAAATTGACTTGTTTTGATTCTGTATTTCAAATCTATATTTATGCTTTCCTGCTTAATGATAGTATATTTATTGTGTAATTGACGCAATCAATAACGTTAATACAGTATGTTTTTATTCAACTTTCTGTTGGTGCTCCGAAACCATTTCTATATCTAATATTTATCACTATCTGTATTATGTTATTTAATCTTTTAAAAAAATTTTCTTCATTTTTATCTAATTTTTTCATATATTGTCTGCTCTATTCTAAAATCTATTCTACTTATTCTACTCAGCTACTTTTTGTATTAGATTAAATAATACGCAGCTTTCGAAATTCGCATAGATACGTTGTTTCATATTTTCACACTTTTAGCGGAAGGTAATTTTCTTGATAGCATTTTCACATTAGAGTTTTGTATTATAAAGCTATGTACTATAAATTGTACTTTACAGCTTGCAAGACAGATAGTCTTTTCCCTCCTCTCGTATTTTCTGGCTCTTAAGAAACTTCTAATTCAGCAGAAACTTTCATTTACTTCAGGAGACTTCAGTTATTTCAAATGAATTCAATTTTCCTCAAGGAACTTCTTAAAACTTTATATATTTCAGTTGTTTCAGATACTTTGTTGTACTTTAAATAACTTCAGAAGACCTAAGGATACTTCGTATACTTTTTTTGACATCATTTAGTTTAAAATACTTAAAAGTAAATTAAATAATTTCTCAGATTTCAGTTACTTTAGATACTTTAGGAGATTTCAGTTAATTCAAATTACTTTAATATATCAACATTAAATTAATTAAGAATATTTTACCCCAGCCGCACGCAATATCGCAGCAATGTTGTGCAATATAAATATTGTATTATTTTTTAGATATTGCCGCCAAAGCGGTGTCAAAAATTACGATCATCTCCTCCCTTTTCGCTTTGCAACATTGCAATACTATTTCGGAACATTGTTGCAACATTGCAGCAATATTGCAAAACAATACTGATTGAAGGAGGAGATTCATATATTCAAGTAACTTTCAGCCTCTCGTATCGAAATATAATATTTTTTAACCAAAGAACTGTTTTCTTGTATATAGGTGAAAATTTCTACTTCATCTGCCAAAGGATTAGGTTAAAACAAAACAAAAATCTAGTTGGGCGAACAAAACTTTTCATTGTACATAGTAACCACATTCTCTGGTTAAAACAACAGAAATTTTGTTGATTTAGCCAAATCGTTATCTAAGTATATGTAACTAAGCCCGAAGCTGTTACAAGAATTTGCAAAAGCCTAACAGAACTTTTCCAGGCGTTCTCCGCCCATGTTGTCGTGATATACACGTTCTGCTTCATGAGCCAACAATCCACTAAGGCAAAAGCGAGGTACACAATTCTCTGTAGAAATTCTTGACCAATGTTCATAAAGAGACTGAAGGTTTACTGGTTCTTAGATCAACACACAATGTGTTAATTGCACAAAAAAATGAAAAGCTCATCTACACATAAAAACAGCGAGATCATTTGTGTCGCAAATCATTTCTTATGTTCTCAAAATCAGATTTTTTTCTCAAAAGGATAAGTTTCTTACTTTTTTTGCAACTCAAAACAACACCGAGTCACTGTACTTTTGAGAATCGGCGTTTTTCTGTGTGTCCTGTCCAAAGTTCACCACGTACATATATAGAACATGAAGGACGTAATCGAATGCTGGAAGAGTTTTTGACTAAATACAAAAACGTTACTCATCGGGAAATGGAAATTTTTGAAGTGGAAACTTGCTTCGCTTCTCTCACTAATTATTGAGTGTATTTAGAATATTTGTTATGCTTCTCGCGCGTTTTGTGAGCCACTATGTGGTTTACGTGCTTTAGTAGAGGTGTAAACCTTGTTAGCAGAAACAGAGGGCTGCCAAAAAAGGAGTGGTCGTTATGCCTCTACTATTTTCTGAATTTAACTCACGTTTTCAGGTAGACTTGATAGATATTCAATCTCACCCGGATGATCCGTACAAACTAATTCTAGTTTACGAGGACTATCTAACGTCGAACTTTTTTGGAGAGAAGTCTACGAAGTGCAACATTGAGTTGACGAAGACTCAAAGAACATAAATAGTTTCAAGGAGCTGTGTAATGCCCTCATAACAACACCTGGGGAAGCATGCCCAACCATGACTATAGAGGAGGTGAAAAAAGTATTGAAAGGTATGAAAAACTATTTCGCTCCAGGACCAGATGGTATCAAGATCATCTGGTGGAAGAAGTTTCCTTGAACCCACCATCTGGCCAGTATTTTCACCTCATGTTTGAAGTCGGAAGAGCCAATTCTGGAGTGTTTAGTGGAAGGGCGCACAGTGCTCCTGCCGAAAATGGCCAACTTAGCTGACCCAAAGAATTACAGGCCAATCACTTGTCTGAACAGACTGTATAAGATATTCACAGCTATCCTAAATGATAGGATTGTTCGGGCAATCGGACCTGTGTGGCAAGAAATGTATGAACAACGCGGCTCAAAGAAAGGCGTAGCAGGATGTCGAGAGAACCTACTTATCAATAGATGTGTCTGCAAAGATGCAGCATCCTACCAGCGTGATCTATCGATGGCCTGGATTGATTACAGGAAAGCTTTCGATTCGACCTGCCATAAACTTATCATGTGTCTTTTGGAAAGCTTACAGGTCCATCCGCAAATCGTGAGGAGCATAAAAAGATTGATGCCACTTTGGAAAACTTAATTGCATCTCTGAAGACCCTGAGCTCGTCAAATGAAGCGCTATACGACACCTTTGCGCTGGAGAGACTTACACGTACCTGGGCGTGCCACAGAGCCGCATTCAGGATGTGACATCTATAAAGGATACTCTCAGAATCAGATATAAACGGCTCATCCGGCAGATTTGGTCTTCCGAACTGTCGGCGTGGAACAAAGTATCTGCAACGAACATGCTTTCCGTCTTAGTAGTACTCTATTCATTTGAAGTCGTTCCATCGACGAACAACAAGCTCAGATCCCTTGATATCGGGACACGAAAGGTTATGTACATAAACAAAAGCATGCATCTTAAGTCTTTTGTTCCGCGACTCTACATTTCACGCCATCAAGGTGTTCGCGGAATATTGAATATTGAATGCCTTCACAACAGGATTATTTTGGGTACAGAACATAGAGTCGCAAATGGAAGAGACCCTCTTTTTAAAATAGTCAGGAAGCATGAAGAACTGGGCAAAGGAGAGTTTCTGTACAAAGCAGCGGAGAAGGCTGCTGAAACACTCGGACACAACTTCAGTATAAGGGGTCAGCAAAATGCATCAAATCTTATCCATCTCGAGTACTCACTCTTGAAAGCCCGGATTCAGAAAGCACAGGAGAAAAACTTTGGCGAACAGCTCCTCGATAAGAGGATGCACAGCATCTTCCACAGAAATGTGGAGGATCAGTCAATGTCGTATGAGCTAACTTTTGCTTTTCTTAAATTACGCGGATTGAAGTCGGACACGGAGGGTTTCATTTTAGCATGTCAAGATGGTGTAATTTCCACCTTAACATACCGTCGCCACATTTTTAGCCAAGACGTTAAACGCTAAACGCTCCTAGGGAAATAGAGTCAATTTTCGAGAATGAGAAGTGCTGCATATACTGGAACTTTATATTCTCGACAATTGTTTCTGTTCCAGTTGACAAAAACATCATAGCCAAGGAGAATGAAAAGAAAGATTGTACCTGGAATATTCTGCTAAATTAATCGTCCTTATCATCGACGCTCTTCGAGGTGCCAAGCTTTCACTGCTTAATAGCCTGAAAAGCATCGCTGCGTGTGAACAATAGGCTAAAACACTTTCGGGGAAAATGCAGAAGGAAAATAAAGTAGATCTAACTTTTGTTCGCTAATTTATGAATAACAATTTTTTGTTGCTATTTATTACATCAATGACTGTTGCCTCGACGCGGAACATTTGTACAACTTTAAACTGTAAATGTTAAAAATTCAACATCTTCAAAATTTTGAAAATGGTAAATTACAAATTTTGTTTGCTTTAAGTTTCAGAGTTTAAAGCTTTTTTGTTGCTAATACATTTCTTTTGGTAAGTCTCCAATTGACAATGAATGCACGTACGAAAACAGCCATTTCATAGCGAAAATTGTTTGAAAAACCAAAAAAAATTATTTTATACTTATTTACTGGATCATAGAAACCTGTTTTAGATATCTCGATTCCAAGAATACCGACCCCTGATAAGTAACATGGGAAGACAGTCGACCCCCTAGCTTGCCCCGTGTACTGTACACAGCGCGCCAGTTTCAAGCGATAAAAAATACCCTCCACTTTCAATTACAAAAAACAACAATATTTTCGGGAAAAGCGAGCTTAAAGGTTAGGCCTAATTGCCTTTGGATTATGTGGTTAAAATATTGCGGCCAACAATTCATACGTTTAGACGTAGCTTCAAAGTGGCCAAATTGACAGCCGTTTGAGACACTTGGGAATACAGGCGAGCCGCCCGCTTTCCGCTTTCTACCTCTCGCCCTCAATATACTACCGTTTTACTCTATAGCTCGCGCGAGTTTCAAGCGAGAAAATATACTCCATTTTCCATCAGAAAAAACAACAACAAAATGGACATTTTCGGGAAAAAGCGAGCTGAACCGACCTGTATAATTGTCTTTAGATTATGTGCTTAAAATATGGCTTGTCCCAAAATACAGTTTGCCCCTAGAAAATTTGACAGCCGTTTGAAGCGCCTTAAGGTGGCTTGGGCGGTTTTTAATAAAATCACAGGCAGTTCTGAAAATTTGATATTATCGAAAGAAAATATAC
>JAAAKG020147234.1:0-10498 GCA_010014905.2 Druon quercuslanigerum
TGGGCACTTTTCTTTTCTGAAAATATTGTAAGACCTGGGTACTTCACTTAAAGAAATACGGCACTAGCTAGAAGACGCGTTAGCACTCTTGCCTAAACTAAGCCGAAAAAAGAGAGAAAATCTAAATTTTAAAGATAGGCCCAAGTCCCTATCTTGGCGTAGGGCCGGAGATAGTAAAGAAATTTAAAAAAATAAGTCAAATTGTCAAACCCTGTTCTAATCTGTTGGTCCTGAAAACAAATTTTTACGGGAAGTAGGTCATTCCTAACCTGAAATGAACTTTCAATACCCAGACACATTATTTGGCATTGATACATAACAATACTTAATTACTGATTCTCATCTCGATACAATTCGAAAAATTTTTACAAAACGTGTACCCTAAACGTAACTTTCACGGAAGAGAAACAAACCTAGGGAGCGTGCCGACGCCATTTCAACGGAAAATATTAACGCGTAGTCGAATCTAGACTAACCAAAATAGTTTTGGGGAATTAATTCACGTGATAACGGGATAATTAAGAAAGATAACCTGAAAAAGTGCTCGCGAAACAACAATAATTACAAGGCTTACAAGACCCAATCTTACCATCATAACTCAATCATGGCCGGTTCCCAAAAACTTAAAACCACAAACTAACACCGACCACGAGGTGCGACGCGAAACAATTTTCAGACTTGCGGTTACCGGTCAACAAAAAAAAGGAAAGATTTTTAACATCGCTCAAACCGAAGAAAAAGGACTAAATTCTCTCACTCGTTAACATAACCAACAATGCTGAGGCGTGATAACCCAGAAGACAAGCTTCTCGCTTCTCACCTCTCGTTAAAAATTCGATCACATAATATTCACTCGGAAGTCTAAAATTCCGGAAAGGCAACCCTGATAACACCGGCAAAATTCAGCATAATTCGGTTAAAGCATGGTAAGAATTGGCAGCACGGCACTTAAAAGGCTGGTTGAGCGTTTAGGCGGTATCTTGATTCTTGTAATTCCTAACAATGCTAGCCTACGGATGGGATCACCTCGTGAATCCTGATTTGTGTGTTCATTGATGATCATCATGGCCCACTGACAGTTGCTGTCGTTCGGAATTAACGTAATCCGAGGATAAATACATATATAGAAAAAAGAAAACAAAAGAAAAATATAAATAAACAGTGTGACTCGTTTCGGACTCCCAAGTAAAGTGAAGGAAGCGGATTGTTCCGGCAAGGTGAGGGAGGTTATGTCACCTTTCATCCAAGAGTGACAGGTAAAATTTACCCTGTCACAATCTATCCCCATCAACCTGAACTTCAGCCTCGATTCGTTGTCTGAAGCGTGAGCACGCATGCTGTAACGCAGACTTAACAACAGTCCTTAATGACATTATATACATTGGAATTTTGAAATTTGTTAGCGAGCTTTTTTGGTTAGTGAGCTTTTAAGAAGCTGGTAAGCAATTACTAAGCTTCGGGAAAGCAAGGCGTAGTGGCTCCTTTGCCTGTTCCGTTGGCCGTGGAATGGGGAGGAGGCACTAGAAGAATCAACTTACGCGAGGATTCCGCTGTTAACACTTCCATGTCCTCTTTTGTGCATGTAAGTGGCCGAGATTCTTCCCTTTTTAGGCGCCCGGATCTTCTTGGTTCGATCATGCTTCATACTGAGGGCGTTAATACGCGTAGCCTTATGAAGCGGCGAAGGAAGCGGTTTAAGGCCAGAACCCTGAGCGCACATCGCAAATAACTTGGATAATGGCGGCTCGACAATTATACTCCGCATGCGATTTTAACTGCGGAGACTTTATGAGGTTAATACTCCTTACTAGGAGAACTGAGCTATTTATAACGCCAACAGGGATATCTGACGAAGGTAATGTATGGCGAAAAATATAAATTGTAGCCTGTCTAAATCTGGCTGACGCACTCTGTACACGACTTATAGTAGGCTCTTGCAGCGTTGTAATCAGTAGTTTTAAGTAGGTAAGTGTTCTGTGTTCTCAGGGCACACGAGTGTTTCTCTGGCCTATCATTTTAATTTCGGAGTGCTCTGTAGCTACCTATCTCAAGGTCACGTGAAGTAACTATAGGTTACTGGGAGCCGGTGTCATTTTCATAGACGGCAGTTGGTCTCAGAGGGGCCATGCGGTGGTTGTTTAATCTGATTTAAAAAAAATTATATATATAATCCTGGTTGAAATTTTGGATACTTTGATTTTTTTTAGTTTAAAAAGTTTTTGATATTTTTAATAAGATTCCTTAATGTTTTTTTATTATAACGCCTTTAAAATTATATAATTCTGTATTAAGTGACCCTTATTTGAGTGTTTTGAATACTATGTAGGAAAATATCCAAAAAAATTGGCTTTCTTCCAACTTTTTAAATGATTAAGATCTTCGTCAATTCTTCATTTCTTACTGAAATCATCTACGTATTTATTGGTGCACTTTTAATTTTTTGGCAAAGGATTAAAATTGATGAAATATAACCTAAAATCTTTGAAGAACTGTCGCTGCCCTAATAAATTCTACTAAAATTAAACAAATCGGTATATTACCATTTTTTGCGAAAAATGTTCAAATGTGTTTGCGACCCTGATTTGCTGAAAGCTCCGAGGTAGATAGACTTCATTTCTCAGAAAGAAAATTAACTAATTCACTGGTACTATATGTTGTAGAAAATAGACCCTTTTGTACACTTACGGCCCGACATCGTTTTAATTGACTTGGAGAAACTATGTTCTTCATTGAATTCTCGGCTCCGGCTGGCTCTAACGTCACAATCAAGAAGGAAAGGGAGGAGCTGTATCTATACCTTATAAGGGAGTTGCGGTGTCTGTGGAGGCTGTGGCTTCGCCGGCCCGTCGCGGCCTGAGAACCATTTCCTTTTTCTTTTGCTATATTTGAGGTTTTCGCTTGGCGTTAGTTTATTCAATATGGACGCCTCCACACCCTTTATATTTATTCTGATAGAGAACCGTATTTTATCATGTAAGAAGGTGGAATCATATGTACTTCGGTAGATGTCCGCTCCATCTTTGATAGGCTTATAAGTGATTATGATGTCATAGTTTTTGAGTCGGTTTTTAAATTCATTATTAAGTTTTGAAATTTGAGGTTAAAAAATCATCATATGTGGGTCGCATCTGGTCCCATTATTGAAATTTTAGTTAGAATGATTATAACTGGCTTCTATTGTAATAATGGCTAGTTTTTTATTTATATATTTGTTTATAACTCGACAGGATGTTTTTTGTCTTTGTTTTTTAACAATAATTATATTTAATCTTAATGGTCATACATAATCCATTTTCAATTCTTCGCTAACGTTCATATTTTTTTTTGTAAGATGCAACTTTTTATAAGTTATAGTGTAGTCGAAACTGGAGAGAATAAATTCCTAAGATTTTTCCCGACTCTCTGAGTGTCTGACTTCATCCGCTTCTTTGGTGGCTTCGATTGAAAGATTTGATGTGACTACAAACATCATTTTCTAAATTATTTAAACCTACATGACATTACTATACATACATAGTTGTCTATATTATTATCATAAGCGAAGCTTTTACAGGTTTCAGTCTAACCTTACACTGAAGATGTACTGATGATTAGTCACTTAATATAAAATTTTGCACTGACGGAAATAACTCAAATTAACACTGATTGAAAACATTTAAGTTCAAATGAAAGATACTATAAACTAATTTCGTTAGTTATTTCATATTTATTATATTGTGAGCTAGTCTAATTGAATATTTACATTAAATATAAGTATGAAGGATGTCAGTTCATTTCTAAATTATAAGACTAAAATAAACAAAAAACCTTCAATTTAAACTTGTTTCCTACACGAAAGTAACTACTTAATATGAATATTCAAGTAAGATTGGCTTAGAAAGAAATTTAGGTTGTAATACATCAATTGTTAACTTTTGCTTTTAGTACGAGCCCCTTCAGAAAGCATTTGATCATTTTGCTAATTTGGAGAACGTCTCAGCTGAACGGGTATTGTTGCTGAGGGACGACAAGCCAGTAAAACCGACAGATACGCCAGCCTCTCTTGGAATATCCGTCATAGATATTATTGGTATGGTTCCTTTTACATCTTTTTGTTTCAAAGTTCTTGCTATTAATAGAAAATAAACAGGTCGTGCGGCTTATCTTTAGGCACAGATGTATAATTCTATAAAATTTGAAATCCCCTTTCAAGAATATTACTCGTTCGGTAGTACCGCGACATTGAACTTTGTTTGAATGAGCTCGAGCTTACAGTAGCTTTCTCCTGTTTTAGACTATGCCGCAATGTACTGACTGGCAATGCTTCTTATAGATATGCATCAAAGAAATTACATTTTGAAGTCGATCAAAAAAATAAATATTTGGGTTTTTTTTAAGGTTTCTCAGGTCATGGATCGAACTCATGTATGAGCAATAAGCAGGATGACCGTGATATGGAGTGCAAAGGCTATGTCAAAGCTTTCGATTCTTGCCTTTAGAAATTTAAAAGTGAAACGAATGTAATTACAGACATACTTACAGGCTCTATGTGCACTCTTGTTATCAGCACTTTCGATCAAGCGCAATTAGATTTTTTGGTGCTGCGATGGAGCGCATTTAAATATCTTCGTAATGCGCCAAGAAGAATTAAAAAATATGAATTAACACTTGAGATACGTACAGCACGTCACTACGCCCCCCCCCTCCTTGCACGTTCTCCAGAACAGTTTTTTTTATGCACAATAGTATACCGCTTTGCCCCCAAGCTCCGCGTGTACATTAACACCCGTAAAAAAAGGTAACCAACAAAAATAATTAATTAAATATGCAAAATAAAATTTGTAAGGAGGTTTTCTGCGACGAGGACTTCGCGTTATTCGAGAACAAACAATGCGAATCCCACGATAGTCCGGAAAGAACATAAGCACTACTCAGGAAGAACTTTATAAAAATACCGATAGATGAGGATCAAACGCTGCATTAGGAAATCTTCTATACCACTTTACTGCCTATACCTCTTTGCCCCTCCCTCCCCTATTTGCGATCTAGCGGAAATGAATTTTTGGTGGTTTAAATGGACCGAATTTAAATTGTTTCGTAATGCGCCAAGAAGAATTAAAAAAATACGAATTAGGAACTTAAGATACGTATACCTCGTCACCAGCCCCTGCCCCCACCTCCCTGTGCACTCTCGTGGTAAAGACTTGCTATGTAGCGCAACTGAATTTTTTGATGTTGCTATGGAGCGCATTTTAAGTCGTTCGAAATGAGCTCAGGAGAATTAAAAAATAATAAATTGAACTCGAGATGCGCATTGCGTGTAAGCAGCCCCCGCCTCCTTGCACGCTCTATATATTAGTACCTGTGGTCTAACGATAATGAATTTTTGGTTTTGTGATTGAGCGCGTTCGAAGTCCTACGGAATGAGCCCAGGAGAATTAAAAAATATTAATTGGAACTCGAGATACGTATAGCGTGTCACTACCCCCCCCCCCCCTTCCTCCATAAATAATTTTTCAGTGGAGTGATAGAGCTTATTTAAAGTCCTGTGAAATGAACCAATGAGAATTAAACATTGTAATTAGGACTCGAGATACGCATAGCGTTTCACCAGCCCCTCCTTGCTCACCTCCTTGTGCACTCCCGTTGGCAATACTTTCGATCTAGCACAATTATATTTTTGGCTTTGCTTTGGAGAGCATTTGAAGTCGTTGGAAATAAGCCTAGGAGAATTACAAATTTTTAGTCAAAACTCGAAATACGCATAGCGTATAAGCAGCATGAACCTTGTAATCATTAGCCTGCTGTTCCATGTTATGGCGGAAGCTTCTCATCTCGTGCTCGAAGTTTTTTTTATCTAACTGTTGTTCTGAACAGCTGCATTTACCAATCTATTCTTACTTTTGCAAATAGCTGTTACACCAGTCATCGCTTTTCTTACTGCGTCCACCATCTTAGCAAATTTTAAGCTAAGACGAACTATGTCATTGGTTCTACAGACTCGTTTTGTTTATTATCTGTCGTTTATTTTTTCTTTAAATTATCTTCTGTCGTTTTATCATTCTTTTCGTTCATCTAGGCAGATTTTTTAGGATTGTTAATGGGGAAATGACTTATTTTAAAAATCGACACAACTCACTATGTTTCTGACGCATGACCGGCAGGCCCCTTTATATTATCAAACGTAAGCTGGCAGCTTTTTATATTTGTAATGTCAGGAAGTGCCTTTGTTTTATCTGAACCAAATGAATCAATTTGAAAGACCTTACCGTTATCCAAACTGTTCAAGTCGTTCTCTTCGTTCTTTTCAGGCATCTCTAGAAGTCGCTACACTTGAGAATGTAACATCCATGTGTCTATTTTCGCGTATACTGGTAACATCAAAATGACGTCCAGAATATCCCTACGTTTTCGCCTGTTTTCTGCATCTAGGAGAAAACTGAGACGTCCACGAGAATTTCTGAAGACGGATTTGGATTCAACGGCTCAAAATCCATAAGAGTAGCCTAGTCACATGTCTCGTGGAGACAAATTTTTGTTGTTGTGCGCCTGTGTAATTAATAGATAATACGGGCGCATAAGGAGGGTTGTGAAAGGTCATGGCAATAGTCAAAAATAAAATTTTAATACCTAGGTCGAATTCGAAAACTGTTAGATAATAAGGGTGAATTATGAGGGTTATCGAAAGTAATTTTAATAGTCAGAAAATCAATTAAAAATTTTTTTGGGACTCTGATACATTGAAAATTTTAATTTTTGACATTTATCTAAAAATTATTTTTGAAAACACCCCTAGGTCTAGTTTCAAAACATAGGTGTAATAAGGTTGCTTCAGAAGTGTAATCCTACGTGACAGCAATTAGTGATCCCGACCGAAAATATTTTTGTTTATAGCCTTGACGATCGAGCAGTCATCTCAGTTCGTCTCATTAAAATAAAGTTGTCAAATAATAATAATAATAATAAAAACATCCCATCTAAGATAGTAGTAGCTAGCGGTCGCGGCCGCTCGTAAGTGTATACTTGCAGCATAATCGCAGGAGGTTTCAAGAATCGTATTAGATTAATTAATAACATCCTGATTTCATCAGTCACTTGACTTAGTCCGTGGCTATGATGTATAATCGGGTTCACCCGCGTAAAAGTTTTAAATAATAATAACATCCCATCGTGCACTTGACTGCAATCCAGTCCGTCATTGATGAGGTAAAAGCCAGACTTTGTCCAATATTTTGGGGCACACTGCTCTCATCAGATCAGCGGGACAGCCCCGTGCAAACTATTCTAAAAATATAAAAATTCAACTCTAAACCAAAATTTCCATCGGCATGTTGGACAGTAACCATCTTTAGCCTGTGAAAATTTTTTAAAATAATAACATCCGGATATTAATAGTGATGATGTGGATAGCGAAATCCCAGAAAAACTACAGCACCTTGAAAGGAATTTTGTTCATACTTGACTAGAGTTCAGATATGTAGAACCAACACTAAGGCATTCTCTGCCCAAAATGAACATCGCAAATGATCTACGTGCACTAATAGAACACCTCAACATGAAGGTTTTACCTACGTATTTGAATGTGACACAACCTGCGTTAGAGGTGCAAACTTCTGTATACTGTGCAGCTGCGGCAACCGTTAGAAAGTTGGGCCGCAGAACTAGGCCTGAAAATGTAGTTATTGTCCCAGCAAAGAATCGAGATCCACCATTAAAAATCAGTTTGGATATGGGTGTCGATTAACTCAATATAAAAAAGAAAATAGAATCAGAAAGCTGATAAACCATATTATTGAAATCATCCACACTCGGCGCATCCGATTCATTAACGCCATCAATATTGAATGAGATCATGCACTGCCAATGGACGAGACTTGATGTTCTTTTTGTCAGACTGTGACGGTAAAAGAAAAGTAGTGCACGAATGCAAGAAAATCGAAACTTTCAGATAGATAAAAGAAGCTTCTATCGTGAACTGAGTGTAAAGCAAAATAACCAGCAAGAAACCGAAGTCCCTCAATTGGAAGATATGACTAACTACTGGTCGGGTGTTTGGGGGATATTAAACAGATGCAATTTGGACACAGCGTGGTTCAAACTGGAGACAGCAAGAACAGGCATTAGCCCTGAAATGCAGCTGACAAACATCACAGCTTTAGATGTTTCAGCTGTATTAAAAAGGGCGACTAACTGGAAATCTCCAGGTCCGGACATGGTTCACAACTTCTGGTACAAGTAGCTGACGAGTGTGCATCATGCCTTGGCAAGGTATGTTCAGAACATGATTAAACACCCAGATCGATTGTCAGGCCTTATGCTTCAGGGTACTACGTATATTTTACCTAAAAAACCAGATGCTCACCTTACAGAACTAAAAGGATTTTTTTAAAACTCTCGAGGCTGTAAAGATTGCCACGACACTTGCCACGATTCAAGCTCGTAAGCATCAAAGGAACTTACGCTTGGCATACATTGACTACAAGCAAGCTTTTCCTTCCGTGCCGCATGATCTGCCCACGTATTGTTGACTTTCTAAGTCATGTGATGAGGCTTTGGGGTAAAAGAATCAAGTATTTTCATCATGGTCAACCAAGGATAACTAGATCAATACGCATTCTGACAGGTATATTTCAAGGGCACTTCTTCGGTGCACTATGGTTCTGTTTAGCGTTGAACCCACAATGGAGCTCAAATTAGATAAATGCAGAATAGTGCATTTAATTAGAGAGGAAGTAGGGAGCGCAGAGTTAAAGAACGGGTTCAAAAATGACATCCAGGCAATAGCTGCAGGTGAATCATAAAAATATATGGGTATTCTTGAATCTGCGGGTATTCAGAATACTATAGTTAATACAAGCCTAACGATTGCCTTCACTGCGAGACTCAGATTGATTATGAAGAGTTTTCTCAACTCTGCGAACAATACCAGGGCAATAAACACGTATGCCATCCCTGTCCTCACGTACTCCTTCGGGCTCCTCAAAGGGTCTAACACAGACCTTAAAAATTTAAACAGAATCCTCCGCGTAGAAATGACAAAGCACCGAATGCACCTGAAAAATTCAGCGATTGAAAGAGTAGTAGTATGCAGGGCAATTGTAGGTGTCAAAAATCTGTGTGAGTTACAAGTTATAAAGTTGCGAGACTATTTTAACAGAAAATAAAATGTTGCGCTTTACAGCACTATCTGTAAACCGGATCTTGACTACACGCCCTTGAATTTTTCCTCAGATGAGGCCTTGGATATCAGGACAGAAACCATGGAGGAATTAGAAGTACAATGGAGGCAGAAGGCTGTCCACGGCGAACACATCAAAATGTTAAATCAACAAGAAGTGGTTAGTGAGACATCCAATATTTGGCTAAGAAAGGGTGTTCTGCATCCAGGGATGGAAGGATTCGTCATTGCCATACAGAAGAAAGTTGTTAGCACAAGAAATTATCGCAAACACGTGTTATATCAAGACGTGGTTGACCGGTGCCGATTATGTGGAGATACCAGCGAATCCATAGAGCATATTATTGATGGCTGTCGTGTAATGGCTCAGAGAGAATATACGCACAGACATAATGATGTAGCGGGCATCATACATGAACTGCTTGCCCTAAACTTGGGATTCCTAAAAGAATGGACGCTTTTCTATGGATACATTCCAATGCCCCTTTTTGGAAAGCGAAGATTACATCATATATTGAGATGTTACTATCCAAGTGGATCATTACATCTGGGCCAACCGACCTGACATCGTGATGCGAGAAGCAAAAGGTGGGAGGGTCTACATCATCAACATTGCTTGTCCACTTAAATGACATTTGTAGTCAACCTATACAACCAAGATTCACAAGTATATCGAGTTAAGGCATGAAGTTAATACTATATGGAGCATTGCTAATCATGCATCTATTCATCTCATTGTGATTTCGGATACAGGCATTATGCACGCAAGATGCACTGAACATCTTGAACATTTAGGAGTCAGTAGGGTATTGGCAGCATCTTAGAAGGCAGTTTAATTTAACACTAACCCCATTGTAAGAAACTTTCTTGACCATCAGGAAGCAAGCGACTAAAAACCTGTGGCGTGGCAGATAGTAGCTCTTAGAAAGCATCCAGGGGTGACGGTTATCACCTCTAACGCTCGCGACCGCTCGTAATTGTATAGCTACATCGTATTAGATTAACTAATAACATCTTGATTTCATCAATCATTTGACTTAGTCCGTGGATTTGATGTACGGGTTCACTCGAGTAAAAGTTTTGCAATAATAATAGGCGTAGGGAAGTGGTGACCCCATCGCCCGAGAGTTCCAGCTCTTGCAGTCAGCCACGTTTAATTGGGCTAACTCTCCAATGCAATGAATTATGCGGTTACGTCACCAGTATCGCGCAGTGTCATCCACAATAGGTCTCTTTCGGATGGAGGCCATAGTCTATTTGGGAGTGGAAATAAGACCGAACCGAGGGTACTAACAGGCAATGGCCCCCGACAAACACAAGAGCTTCTTTTTGAATGGTCCG
>JAAAKG020147235.1:0-32388 GCA_010014905.2 Druon quercuslanigerum
CTTCTTCTTTTTCTATTTACTACCTTCCATACCTCTTCTTCCGTCCTAGCCTTCTCCGCCTCTTCCTCAAACCTTTTATTTTCTTCCTTTTTTTTTGATCACACAACTCAGAATACTCTTTCTTTTTTCTCCTATATTCTTCCGCTTTACTTTTTTTGTTTCTCCACATTCCTAATTCATTTCTGACCTCCTTCTTTTTCTCTTTATACTCGTCATCCCATCCACTTCTATTCCTCTCATTAATAACTTCATTTTTGTTTGTGGACTCTAATCCTCTTTTTACTTCTTCTATCATTTTTTCCATCTGCTTGTCCACATTTTCCTCTCCTATTTTGAACTTTTTTTTTCCTTCCCTTGACCAATCCCCTTTACCTACACTCTTTATCTTTGCCCTCTTTTTACGTGTATTACTATTTTTTTCTTCCTCTAATGTCACTATTAATGGAAAGTGATCCGAATCAATATATTCACCTACCTCTAATTTCTTGACCTTCTCTCTTATCTCATCATCCACTATCACATAAATTATTTATTAATTATGAACTGTAAACTTTATCACCTTTATTAAAAAATGAACTGCTCCTAATATTAAAGAAGAAAATCAACTCTTGCAATTTAAATTTCGCGCCAAAATAATGTCAAAGTTAAAGTTATGTTCAAGTATGACTTTGAGATTTTAGCAACATTCTCGCGCTATATTTAAATTATAAGATTTTTCTTTTTTAATTAAAAAAAAGCTAGTTCAAACTTTAGTCTCTGGCCTATTCCACTATTTGCCTCTTTCCTAAATAAATCCTCCTTCTCCCCATTTTCTCGTTTTTTCGCTTAATTTCTAACTGAATTAATAGAACTCTATAAAAAATTCATCTATTTTCGGTTGAAATTTATTTTTTTTTACTTAAAAATTCTACTAATTATATTCTTTATTCGTGATTCATCTATTTCGCCTACAAATTCTACTATTTGGAAGGATATTCAATCCTTTTGTTAAAAATTCAATTATTTTTTTCAAAGTTATCTTTTTTATTTAATAATTCTAAAACATGGTTAAAAGTTTAACTACTTTGTTAATGAACTTCTTTTCCCATTAAAAATTAATTTTCCTGACTGAAAATTTAACTATTCCATTTTTGGCTGCAAACTGATGGTTACTAGGTTTTTCTGTTTTTGTTTCAAATTCAACTATTTGTTTGAACATATTTGTTAAAATTCATTTATAGTTTAAACATTTAACTATTTGGTTAAAAATTCGTTCCTTTGTGGAAAATTAATATTTTTAACTAGAAATTTAACTATTCTATTTTTGATTCAAAATTGATCGTTTTTAGTTGGAAGTTTAACTATGTGCTTAAAACTTAATTGTTTGTTGAATATTAACGTACTTTACAGAAAATTGTTCTTTTTTGGTAGAAAAGTAATCTTCCTGGTTGAAAACTCAACTACTTGGTTACAATTTCAACTGCTTTTTTGAAAATACATGTTGTGGTCGAAGATTTAACTAGTTTGATAAAAATAGTTTTTGTTGGTTTAAGAATTAATTTTTTGAACTTTACTCTTAAAAATTTCATCATGGGTTAAAAATTGATCGTTTTTATTTTTAAATTTAAAAAATATGGCGGAAAAAGAATTTTTTGTTGTAAGTCCATATTTTAGTTTTCATAATGCAACTATTTTGTAGAAAAGGTATCCTTTGCACTTAAAAATTCAACTATTGTGTAGAAAATTTGTTGTTTTGGGTGGAAAATTCTATCGTTTTGTTGAAAAATGATATTTTTTCTTCAAATCGAACTGTTTTTTATTTTAAATTAACATCGTCATTGGTTGATTGCAGCTGTCTTCTATTTAAAGTTGATTTTTTTGAAATATCAACTATTACATCTTTCGTTGAGAATTCATCTTTTTTTTATTGAAAATTGGGCTACGTGATGGAAGTTTGAATACCTTTGTAAAACAATTTAATTAACTATGCAACTATTTTGTTAAAAAGTCATCTTTCGTGATTGAAAATTTAACTGATTTGTTGATTATTCCTGTTTTTGGATTTAGAATTCCAATGTATTCTAAAAAATCCCTTTCTTTGGTTTAAAAATTCAACTATTTGTTTGAAAAAAAACTATTCTTGATTATCTGGGATGACCTTTTATATCATTATCGTGCAAAATTCTATTATTTAGTTAAAAATTGAATTTGGTTTAAAAATTCATCTCTGTTGGCAGAAATTCGTTTTTTTTTGGTCCAAAATGCAACTTTTTGGTCGGAATGTTACCCGTTAGCTTAAAAGTTCAAGTATTTGGTTGTAAATACTACTTTTTAGGTGATAATTAATTTTGTTGTTGTTGACAACTTAAAAATCGACTTTTCTCCTTGAAGGTTTGAATATTTGGTTGTAAGTTTGTTTGTTCTAAAATTAATTTATTTTGTTTTTAGAAATTCAACTAAATGCTTGAAACTCTTATTTTTTGGTTGAAAATTGATCTTTTTAGGTTTAAAAGTCAACTTTTTCCTAAAAAATTCGACTTTTCAGCTTGACACCTCCATTATTTTGTTGAAAATTAATCTCTTTCAGTAGAAATTTTATCTTCTTTCTTAGAAATTCCTCTGTTTTTGTAAAAAAAACTTTAAAAATGTTGGGCTGTGCAGTCTGTTAATAAGATTTAAATGCAACCTCTTTGAAATGAGTAAATAGGAACTGAAACGATATAAGCAAAGTAATGAAAAGTTCTTTCACTCGTTGAGAGACGAATAGTCGTCGATACGTTCACGTGGCTGATTTTTCCTTCATTTTTCATTGACTGCTTTCAATCCAAGTTTCGTTCCTGAAATCCATTCACATTTCAAGAGCTATTTAAGAAAATGTGTGGACGTGCTCAATTAAAATATTTCAATGCTTCGCGGTGGTTTTTAGTACTTTTAAAAATAATTGAAAAGTAAAAGAGGAGGAAAAGAAGCTTGAAAAATTGTATGAATGTATCACTGCATAATAAACCTTCCCTAATTAAGAGAAAACAAGATTAACGAGTATACAATTGAATCAATAGAAGTCGACATTTTAAAATCCTAAATTATTATTGCATTATCAATTTCAAAGTAAAATTGCGTGATTCCTTATTTTGATTTCCTATTTAATAATCATGAATTAACATGAATACTAGAATAGATTTATCGGCTTTCATACAATTTTAATTTCAATTTATCTTAAATTTTCATTAAATTTTAATTTTAACTTTAGTTTTAATTTTAACTGGATGTTCCTAAATAAAATTCTGGAATTGTGAGTCTTACTGATGTTTTCCATTTTTGACACCGATCTATTTTGAAGATGTTATCAATTAAAAATTGACCGATTTTTTTAGGTTTTAATGTTTATATTTTAAGGTACAAATAGCCTCATTTTGTCGATAGAATAGGAAGAGCTGGTAAAGTGGCACTTTGTACTGAAATTTTGGTACAAAAAGCTGTCTTGTCGGTATGTGTAGACACTTCCATAATTAAAATTTAATCATTTTAAAGATATATTACACCAAAACTCAAGTTTTCAATTCTAAATCTTCCAAGTTGATGAAATTTTAAATGTAAATCATAAAAATGGCAGAATTGGTAATTTTGAAGCATAAAACTTGCATAATTTTTAATTGAAAATATTCAGAATAAAAACTGTTTAATTTTAACTATTTGAAATTTCTTCCTTTTGCAGATTTACAATTGGAACCTTTTTAATTGAAAAAGTTTTGAAATAAAAGTTCTTTAATGTGGACGGTTCTGAAGATCAAAAGTAAAGTTTCAAATTATAATCTTCCAAATTGAAGAAATTTTGAATGTAAATGACCAAAATCACACAGTTTTAAATTCTGAACCGAAAAACTTGCATAATTTGAACTGTAAATTTAAAAAATTAAAAGCTCTTTAACTTAAAAGACTGGCTTATAATTATTATTTATTTATTGAAGAATAAACAATTTAAAATTGAAAGCTGCGCCGTTTAAAAGATGTATGCATAACAATTCATAAATTTTGATGATTTTGGAAATAAAATGTCATGTTTTCAAATCTAAATCTTCAAAATTAATGAAATTTTGAGTGGAAGGCATCAAAATTACATCATTTTTAATTATAAAGCATCAAACTGGCATAATTTTTCATTGTTAATTATCAAAATTTTAACGATTTACGATTCAAATTTCTACCACTTTTAATCTTTACAATGGAAAACTATTCAATTTTAAGGATATATAGATCAAAATTCCTCAATTTTAATGATTTTAAAAATTAAAAGTTAAGTTTCCAATTCCAAATTGAAGAGATTTCGAATTGAAATGATCAAAATCAAAGAATTTTTAATTGTAAAACTTAAAAATTTGCGTAAATTTTTATTGTAAATCTTCAAAATTTATAACTTGTGAAATTTCAATATTGACAGTTTGAAGTTGTGTATATTTTCAATATTGACAGTTTGAAGTTGTGTATATTTTCAAGATTCACAATTGAAAATTCTGAAATTTTAAAAATGTAAAAATTAAATCCGATAGATCCTTTTCTTTCACACAATTAAATATTTTAAATTATCAATATATAATTAAAGACATCAGTTTTCGTCTGTCCAGTTAAAGAATATAATTAATTAGCACCCTTAGCTAATCTTGAAAAATTCCCAGTGATATGCTACAAAAATAATATCGTTTTTAGGGTTTTGTACTACCGGGCCAGATACTTAGAACTTTTTTCCAAGTAGAGAAAGTGTGGAGAAATGAGAGGAAGTGGAGAGAATTAAAAGTAGGAAAGGTAGGGGAATTGAAGAGAAATGAGAATATGGAAAGTAGAGGAAGTGAGGAAATATGATGGGATGGAAAGTAGAGTAAGTGAGAGGAACATTAGGAGAGGCGAATTGTGGAGTAAAGAGGGATGGGAAAGCAAAGGGAAATAAGGTCAGGGAAAGTGAGTGAAAATGAGTAGAGGGGTAGTAGGGGAAAGTTCGAGAGGAAATGAGAAAGTAAGGGGAAATGACTGGAGGGGAAGTACGGAAAATTAGGGAGGATAAGTAGGAAAAGTGAGTGTAACTGTGGGTAAATAGGGGCAAGTAATAGAAATGAGATGAGTAGAGTGCAGGATGTAAGTGCTATGGAAGGGAAGTGGGGCATGGGGTGTTTTAGCTGGCGAAGCTCAGATAGGAAGGATTAGATTAGAAAGAAGTTAAAATAAGTAGAGAGGAAGTAAGGGAAATCATGAGTGGGAAAATAAGGGAAAGGAGGCAAAATTGTGGAAGTAGTAAGTGAAATTTGGAGGAGTAAGGGTAGTACAGTTTGTGTGAAGATGTAAAAGTAGGGAAAATGGTTAGGAATGAGGATTAGTGATGTGAGAAATGTAAGTGCTGTGTAAGGGAATTTAAGTAGAAAGAAGTTAAAATGAGTGAAGTGGAGGTAAGAGAAATATGGGGAGTGGATATAGCAGGAATGGGAGAAATGTCGAAAATTCAGGGGAGTAGAGGAAGTGATAAAAATTAGTGTAGGGTAAGTAGGAGAAGTGAGTGTAAAGGAGGGTAATTGTTAGGGAAGGAAAGTAGGGGAAGGGGTGTTAGCTGAGGAAACGAGAGGAGTGGGAGTTAAAAGAGAAAGAAGTTAAAATGAATAGGGTTGATTTAAGAGAACTAAGAGGAGAGAAATTCAGAGAAATTAGTGCAAATTGTGGGAGAATTAGAGAGAAAAACGGAGTCGACGAAGTGATGAAAATGAGTAGTGGAAAAGTAGTGAGAAATAGGGAAGGTAAGTAGGAGAAATGAGTGTAAATGAGAAGAAGTATGGGAAGTTATTAAAAATAAGGGTGAGTGTGGAAAGGGAAGTGATTGCTGGGAAAGGGAAGTAAGAGAAATGAAGTGTTAGCTAGTGATGTGAGGATTGGAAGAATTAGAGGGGACAGAAGTTAAGGAATGGGTAGAAAGACGTGAAATAAGCGAAGGGAAGTAGGGGAAACAGGGTGTGGGGAAAATATAAGGGGGAGGTTTGTACGACTTAATTAACGTCTCAATAGACTACGAAGCCATTTTTGTAGGTGCGCAGCGCCTGCTTTCACTACTTTTTTTCTATTACTGGTAACTAAATTATTTTTGTTCAGTCTCTGAAATTGAAGCTGCATACTCTAGAGAGAAGTTGTCGAAGGAATTAGTTTAAGTTACTTTTCGTGAAGAATGGTTCACTTCTATATTTTTCTGAGGTGGTTTGGCAATTCGATAAAAGTTTTAAACCGATCTCCTTCGAAAGGAAGCTTGAGTCGATCCTTTAGTTTCCTTTCTCTCTGGTAGACAGACTATTAGCGTGGTCACTCGACGGCGAAGTCGAGTCCCCAACTTAAAAACACACAAGCTCACGAAAAATCTACACTTTCCGTGAAAAAAGGTGTAACAAATTGGAAACTTGAGACAGACACAGTCGCAGAAATCACCCTATAGTCCACTTTCACGAAACTTTTCTAGAAACGAAGACGGGTGACCATCTAGAAAGAAGTGCCTTGTTTTTAAACAGAAAATTTTGTCGACATTTTAGCGAGAATAGAAAAAAATAGTTCAAAGTAAACACCGGAAGTTGTAACTTTGATGGAAAATTTTGTTAAATTTTCAGTAAAAAACGTTATGATTTTATAATAAATATTATTTTTAATGTCGACAGCAGCACATAATAAATTGACCCTAACAGTAAAAAATGTTTATAAAAATATTAATCGAATAAAAAAAGTCAATATAGCTACTAGGCGTTCATTTAAAGACGCACTGCTCCTGACGTTAAGATCGAAAGTCAAATTTTTCAATTTAAATTTCGCGCCATCCCGCGTTCTTCTTTGTATTAAAATTTATTTCTTTAGAAATAAAATATATAATAAAGTATAATATAAATATAATAAAAATATAATAAAAAAAATAGCAAATGAATTAAAATATATCAAAGAAAATCCATTGATTTCATTTGAATGAATTGAAAAAACAAACAATAAATTAAATTAAATTCGATTACATTTAAGAACATTAAAAAGTTTTTATGAAAGGCCAAAAAATTCAAGGTGAGTTTAAAAGACTTCAGATAGACGTAAAGAAATGCATTAAATTAAGTAGAACCGAACAAATTTAGAAGAATTCTATAGAATTCAAAAGATTTTAAAAGAATTGAGGATAAATTAATAAGAATTCAAGGGGATTTCCAAATGAATTCAAATGATTTACATAAAAAATGTAATCCAAAATATTTTAATGAGTTCAGTAAAGTTATAGTGAAGTCAGGAGAATTCGATGAAATTGATACGAATTTAAGGCGAATTAAAAATAATTCAGAGAGAATCAAAAATAATTCAAATGAATGCGAACAAATTTTTAAAAATCCATTAAATTCGGGTAAATGTGAATGAGAAAAAAAAATTCACAAGAATTCAAAGTAAACTTAAAATAGTTCTTTAAATAGCCGTTAAATAGCCTTCTGGGAGATTAAAAAAAAATAAATAAAAAAGTGACCAAATAAGTGATAAATTAATTGACAAAGTAAGCAATGAAATCTTACATCCTTTTTAAATAAATTATAGCTAAAAATACATTTTAAAACTATAAAAATATGTACTTGTGTATTTTCAATTTTTTAAATTGTTTTCTGTCAGCTGGTATAAATATTTTAAATTTATTCACTATGATCATATTCTCCAATTTGTCTTTTGTTTCATAAAATCTAAGGCTGATTTTTCAATCAATTAAATACTATTTAGGAGTGAAAGAATATTGAAGCCTTAAATTTGTATTTTTTTTTAATCGAAAACTGAACAAACTTATTTTCAGATCAAAAATGGCCTTATGGATACTCTAAACTATTTTTTTTAATAAAAGAAACTTTATAGTAGACGTTTCTACTCAAGGAAATAAGTGTGGGGGTAGCGTTTGAAAAATTTATGTTTTTACTGGGCACTCTAATAATTCTTAATAAAAATTCAAATGCATTCCTACATAAACTCTAATAAGGAAAAACAAATTTATTTTCAGACCAAAAATGTCCTAATGGAACATACATGTAAACAATTTTTTTTTTAATAACGGATATTTTATAGTAGACGTTTCTACCTAAAGGAAGAAATTTAGCGAGTAGCGTTTGCAAAATTCAAATTTTTCCTAGGCACCCTAATAATTCTTATTGAAAATTCCAAAGCAGTCCTAGATAAACTCATAAGGAATCTTATCTTATATGAGCTCTGATTCTTTAATAAAGTACGTGATGAAACTCCCAAAATAAATGTAAAAGTAGGGACGTCTGGTTATAAAAAATCGATTGCAAGAAATTCTTCTTTTACGTTTAGTTTTAGATTTATCTCCCTGTCTCAAAGTGATATAGGAAATGCTCGCTTAATCGACATTTAAAAATGGATTTCAGAGCAGATAATCTTTCTTAATATATCGACAGAATTTTATTTAACGTCACGAAGAATTGGAATTATCCGTGATATTCCGTCAGACGAATGATCGATGAAAAGTATGAGAAGCTACTTAACGAAATGAAAAGTCACTTGCTTATAAAGGCGTCTTTCAGTTGAAACGACAAAGAACCCTATTGAAAATCCTTATTAAGTAAAGTTCAACCCTTTTCTTGTACTTTTGAACTTTACATTGAATTCCCTTATCTTTCATGAATTCTGTTTTTTTAAAATTATTTTTAAAATTTTTATTTGGAGACAGCTTTCTACTTCAATTTATCTTCTTCACTCTTTAAACATAATTTGGCCCCTGAAGGTTTATATGACCTCCGCTTACGAACAAATGTGAGAGAGCGAGCAAGCGAGAGCGTGCAAGCTAGAGCGAGCAAGCGAGAGCGTGCAAGCTAGAGCGAGCAAGCGAGAGCGTGCAAGCTAGAGCGGGCAAGCGAGAGCGAGCAAGCGAGAGCGAGCAAGCGAGAGCGAGCAAGCGAGAGCGAGCAAGCGAGAGCGAGCAAGCGAGAGCGAGAAAGCGAGAGCTTACCCGCATCTTAATTTACTTACTATTAGGGGAGTGTTGTCGAGATTGGGACACTGTATAGGTTGGGACATCACTTTTTCTTCATTTCTTTGCACTAATACCAGCTGTTTGTACTGCCATTTATTAATATGACTATTGATACTAATATGCGAAAGTAACAGTTGGTGGCAATAGTGAAAATAAATGGAGAACAACGCGTTGTCTCAACCTATAGAGCTTCCCAACCTTTACGACACTCTTCTACATACCCCAACACTTTCTTTTCTCCCTCTACCTGTATTTTGCCATTTTTACACATCCATTCTTTTCATCTTTCTCATTCGCTCCTCTAGCCCCCTCCTTCTCGTTGGTCCACTCCGCACCCAGTTCATCCTCCCCTAGAATCTTTACCACATTCTTATCCAAGCTTCCTTTTTCTTCCATTTCTCTCCTATATCCTTCCCTTACGACGTTTCCCAATATAAATTTTGCTATTCTGGTCCATCTTCTCTATCTGGTTATTACTTTCTAATTACTTTGATACACATTCCTTTTTCATCATCTTATACCATTCATTATATTTTCATTCCTCAATCATCCTCCATCTTTTTATTAATTTTCCTTTCCTGTCCCTTTTCTGCAATTCTTTGTAGTTTACTCCAGTCCCCTCTCCTATACCTTTACGTTTCTTCTCTGAGTTTATATACAGGCTATTACTGCTAACCAAATCTAGAATTCAGAATGTAAATCATTACTTTATTTAAATAGGAATGTGTTTGCCGATCATTTTTTTAAACCTGATCTAAAAAAAGACAAATTTTCTAAAGACAATGGATACACGCCCAGATTTTTTGCAAAGTGTATATCACTTTTCCTCTGAGTGTTTTGTCTGGGACAATTTTGCTTTTTATTCTATGTCTACATTCCTCGGGTCGAGGATAAAAAAAACAAGGGATGGCAAAACAAAACCCTGCACATAACGTGCGAACGGAAGAGAAACGAGTTTCTGCCGCGTTCATCCTTTCCACGGCATAAATCGCTGGTCGCATTTCACGCGCACTTTCTACTCCCGAGCAAAAAAAAATAATAATAAAAGTCCTGGTTCCTAGCCCAGTGTCAAGAAATGCTAATTGTAAAATATTTTTCCAGCTTTTTCATCATCTGCTCGAATCACACGGACCATTTATTTAATTATTTTGGTGGCTAATTGCGAGTAAAACTCTGGGAGGTGAAATTTCTCGTTGGTCGTAACGTAAACCAAATGCCAAAAAGACATTTTTTACTTATTTCACACAAATAAATTCTGCTTCAAATGAAGGGTAGCCGCATGTCCGGTGAAAAGCTGGAAATCAGGGAAAACCTTTTTTTCTCAAATTACTGTTTAAAGTTAAGTCATCTGTTGTCACTTTTCTTTAGATAAATCAACCCATCGTTTAACCACTATTGAATTTAGGTCTATATCTAATTCTGAATTTTCTTGAATTCTTTTTGAATATTCCATAGCATTTACGATATTTTAGTGTAATTTAAAAGATTCCAAGGAATTTTCAATAGATTACATTATTTTAAAGGGGTTTTAAAGTGTTTAAAATATTTTAGGTTATTTTTAAAAATTCTAATGAACTTTCAAAAGTTTTAAAGAATGCCGCGAGGGTGCAATAAATTTGAGTAGATTTTAAATATTTTAGGGTATTTTAGAAGATTTTAGGGTATTTTAAATAATGTATAGGAATTTTCAAGAACTATAACTGTAATTGCAACTGTAATTTTAAATGCCGTAGGTTATTTTGAATGGTTTTCAACAATTTGAAGTTATTTGGAACTTTAAAAAATACACTCACATACTTAAGTGAGTGCATTTTTTAAAGTTCCAATGAATTTTCAAGACTTATGATTTACAAAATGTCAAGGGTTGGCAATAAATGCGAATATATTTTAAATATTTTTGTGCATTTTAAACGATTTTAAGTGGTTTTTAATAGTTTTTAATCATTTGAAGGGATTTCAAGGAATTTGAAAGATTTTACGGTATTTGAAATATGTTTAGGAATTTTCAAGAAATGTAACTGTAATTGCAACTGTAAATTTAAATGGGTTAGGTTATTTTGAACGGTTTTTAATAATCTGAAATGATTATAAAGCATCTGATGTATTTGATGGTATTTTTCAAAGTTGCAATGAATTTTCAAGTCTTAACAATGTTTTGACATGGAATTTTTAATATATTTAAATAATTTAAAGAGGCTTCGAAAATTTTTAAAGGATTAGGGTATTTTTCAAAAATCAAAGGAATTTTCAAGATTTCTAAAAAATGTAAAGGAATTTCAAAAGATGTGAAATAATTTTAAATAATTTAGGGTATTATAAAATATTTCAAGGTATTTTTAATAGATTTCAGTAATTTGAAGGGATTTTTAAATTTTTTTAAAGATTCTAGGGTATTTTTAATAATTTCTACAAATTGTAGAGAACTGTAAAAAATCTCAAGATATGTCAAAATATTTTAGATTCCAATGAAATTTCAACACTTTTGAAATTTATAAAATGTCAAGGGATTTCAGTAGATTTGAGAGCGTTTGGAATATTTGACGTTATTCTAAAAATCACCCAGAATTTTTAATATGTTCAAAATATTTGAAGGATTTTCCAGTAATTTGAAATATTTCGGGGTATTTTTTTAATTATTAATTTTAGATGTTAATTTTGTTTTTCAACTGGTCTATATCAATATTATTAAAATATTGATAAATCTTAAGATTGTGAAAAAAATGTCTCCATCTCCGCTGGGATCTGATTGGTAAGAGCATCAGACTAGAAATTTGAAGGTCCTGGGTTCAGATCCCAGCGGAGATGGAGACATTTTTTTCACAATCTTAAGACTTATCAATATTTTAATAATATTGATATAGACCAGTAGACAAACAAAAGTAACATCTAAAATTAATAATTAAATATTTCCTGGTCAATAAACCTAAGATCAACAATTAAAGTATTTTTTTAATTCTAAAGAATTATCAAGAATTAAAAAAAAATTATTTGCATTATTTTCGGGTATTTGAAAAGTTTACATTGCATTTTTTATGGATTACAATAATTTGGTTAAAGGAATTTGCAAGAATTGTAAAAAATTGCAATGGATTTCAAAAGCTGTTGAAGGATTTGAAATATCTTAGGAGTTTTTAAAACAGATTTTAATAATTAGAAGTGATTCAAAAGGTTTGGAAAAGTTGTAAGGTAATTTTCAAGATTAGAAGGAATATCCAAGAGTTTTTTTTAATGATGGCAAGGGATTTAAAAATTTTTTAAAGGATTTGATCTTATTCAAACGATTTTTTTTTAATTCCAAGAAATTTTCAAGAGCTTCTAGAAATTTAAAAGGATTTCTTAAGTTTTTAAAATATATTAGAGCGTTTCAAAGGATTTCAAAGATTTTTCAATTTATTTAGGTATGTAATTTAATGGTATTTCAAAGGATTTGAAATATTTTATGGTCTTTTAAAGTATATTCCAAAGCATTTTCAATATCTTACAAATTTTTCAGTCATTAAAATTTTTTTGAAAGATTTGAAGTGATTTTTGAATATTTTTGCAATTAATTTTATGTGTTTTAATTGTTTTCATTTTAAGCTTTCCAATAAGAATTATTCAATTTAAAAAGTTCCAGTCAGGAATCATTCATTTTTTTAAGGCCTTCAATTCAAACTATGAATGAAGATACAAATGTTAAAATTGAAATTGTTCATCTTCAGTTGTCAAATAGGACAGGAAGTTTTACTGCACACAAGAATGACTTTTCAGTAGTAATACTCCGTTTTGATCAGCCGGTTTGACATATCTTTGTACATTTCTCCTTTCTCTGGAGAAATATTTTCTTGGCTTCGAATTAAAACGACCAGATTAGAAATATGTTTTTATGGCAAACATCTTTTTATAAATAGATTTCTTATTTATATTTATAACATATATTTTTAATTATGTTTTATTTATGAAGTTGGCCTTTGGTCAAGAAAAATCTGAAAATTAGGGAAAGTCGAGGAATTTTATTGGTCAGGGAAACTTAAAGAAAGTCAGAATTTCTATAATAGGCAGTGTAAATAACTGTCAAGGATAAAAAATTTAAGATTTTTCATTCCGTTTATAAGAGATTCTAACTTAGAAATATTAAAAGATTAAAATGCTCGTCTTTGAATTGTAATGGTCAGAGAAAATTAAATTTTGGTCCGGTAAAAGTTATGGAATTTTGAAAATGAAGTTTGTGATCACCCTGATATAATATTCTTGTTAATCATTTATTAGCCTTGTAGTTATGTATCTTTTTTTTCATTTTCATCCTCCTCTTAATTGAAATATACTCTTTTTTGATTAAAAATGCAACCGTTTAGTTTTAAATTCATTTTTTTGTTTGGAAATTTATGTTTTCGGATTGAAAATTCAACTGTTTTACAAAGAATTCCTCTTAGCTTGAAAGTTCAACAATTTTTATGAACTATTTGTTTCTTTCTTGGCTGTAAAATCTTTATTCGTTGATAATTCGTCGTTTTGCTTGGGAAATTAAACATCTGCATTGAAAGCTGATCTACTTTGTTCAAAAAGAAACTGTTTTGTAGAAAAATCGTCTTTCTAGTTAGAAATTTGTCTTTTTTGTTTAAAAGTTGAACAATTTTTTTAGAAATTCATTTTTTGGTTGGAAATTCAACTACTTCACAAAGAAATCGTATTTGAGCTTGAAAGTTCGAAACATTTTAATAACTGTTTTTTTATTTCTTGACTGAAAGATATACATTAAAAATTCATCTCTGTGGATGAAAATTCAACTGCTTTGTAGATAATTCGTCTTTTTTGGTTAAATTTAGAACAACTTTATTAGAAGTTCATTTTTCGGTTCCAAATTTGTAATTTTAGTTAAAAATTAATGTATATGTTTGAAAATTCTACTATTATGTAAAACATTCGTTTCTTTTTGTTGAAAATTAAGTTTTTTACTGAAAAATTAAATTTTTCAATTTTGTTGAATTTTTTTTTAGTTGAAAATTCGCCTTTTTTAATAAAAAATGGATCTTCTTCATTAAAACTTCGCTTAAAAACTCAGCTATTTGAATAAAACTTTAGCTGGCTTTTTGAAGATTTAACTATTTTGTTAAAAATTCATTTTTGTTTAACTAAAAATTCAACTTTTCGGGTTGTAAACTCAACTGTTTTTAGTCGGAGTTCATCTTTTTGATGCTTTGAAATTTATTCATTTAGGTAAAAATATAACTATTTTGTTACAAATATAACTATTTTGTTACAAATTTAACATTTTTTAAAAATTCCTTTTTTCTGAAAATTCAACTATTTTTTGAAATTTTGGCCTTTTGGAATTAACTATCCCTTGTGGTAGCAAAATCATATTTTTCAGATGCAATAAATAATATTGACATTTTTCAATATTCTTCTGAAAGATTAATATTCTGGTCTTTGGATATTAATGATCAGGGAAAATTATGTATTAGTCAGGGTTAAATTTAGGGAAAAGTCAGGGATTTTTTAAAAATAAAGTTGTTTCGCTGCCCTGATTTATTTAAACTATACATTATGAATTAAATAAAACTGTGTAATTAAATTATTTTATGGAGCTAACAATATTATTTCTCAGATAAGGGTTATAAAAACAAATATTTTGTTTGTTTATATCAAGAGGAATTGCATCCATGTTCCTAGTCATCCCTTAATATAGGACTAAACGTCCTTATCGTAGTCAAACAGCTGTAGGTTTGATATGCCTGCAGTAATTAACTGAATATAGTATCCGCTCTGTATCTGCAGTTAAAGCGATTAGAGCGAATTTATTTTAAATATATAAAATGTAAATTTCAAGTTCTTGTTATTCAGAAATGGAATATTTAAAATATTTTGTTACATTTTTTTAATGTTATTTTCAATCATCAGTCATTTTATGGGTGCATTCAACGCCTCGTCTTTTTTCTAACATTAAAAATATAAACAGTCTGAAAATCTATTGTCAGCAAAATCTTTAAAAATTAGGTTTAAAAATTTTTTAAAACATTGATTAATAATTTCGAATTGAAAGCCTTTGAAATTTCTAAACATATATTATATGATTTTGAATTGAAAATGTTTCAAATCACTCAATCTTCGATTAGGTGAAATTTTGAAAAAAGTACAATATTTCTAATGGAATAAAAGGAATTGAAACTGTATAATTTTTAGAAATTTTGAAAATTGGACAATTTCATTAGAAAAACGTGGAAACTGGATAATTTGTAATTCAAATCTTTGAAAATTAAACCCGTATTTTTTTGAACTTATAAATATCGAAATTAAATCATATGAGATTAAAATTTTGAAAATTCGAGAGGAATTCATATTGTATTATTTCCAATTAAAATCTTTCTAAATTAAATACCTAAAAATTTTAGACCTATGAATTTAAATAATTTAGAATTCTAAGCTATATAAATTGAACAAATTATATTAAAAAAATAATTTAAATATTTCAAAAGTCAGAGCTTCTGAAATTCTAAAATATTTAATTACTATTACTTAAGAAAGTTATAATTGATTATGTAAATTGATTTCACAAATTTTTCTAAGATAAAAAAATTAATTAAATTTTATTTTCACTGTTCACAAGGGAAAAATTTCAATTATAAACCTTCAAAATTTAATTATTCTTAAAAAATCGTTAAAAATAATAAGTAATTTTGAATCGAAATCATTAAAAACCAACAAATTTCTATGTAAAATGATATATATAATTAAAGATTATCCACTGCAGAATTTAGTTGTACACCTTTATCTCAATTCTTTGTCCTCTTGAGTATTATTTTTAATTCTTGTCAATTCTTTTATTTTCTGTAATATTCTTTCGAGGAACTTCAATGAATTCACATTTATTCTACTGAATTCTTGGATTCCTCTATTTGATGTACATATTTGGTAAAACTGAATACTATCAGTTAAATTCTTGTCAATTCAATTAAAATATTCTGAATTGAACTGAATGTTAAGAATTTTTGTATTCTTTTCTATTCTTCTTAATTCTTTCATATTCTTTTTAATACCTATAATTTTGTATTACTTTGAATTATGAGTGTATAATGTTGAACTATTTTGAATTCTACTTAATTATTTTTAATTTTTACTATTTTTTTAAGAATTTCAATAAATTCAAATGTATTCTTTAACTCTTCTATTCATTAGGCATAATTAGTAAAGCTGACCCTGCAAACAGTTACATTCTTTACAATTCAATTTAAATATCCTTAATTGAATTAAACTTTTAGAATTTGTTGTTTGTTTTGAATTCTTTTGTAATACTTTGAATTCTTTTGTACTATTTTGAGTTCTTCTGTATTATATTGAATTCTTTCAAATTCTTGTGAATCCTTTCTAATCCTTAGCATTCATTTGATGAATTTTAGTAAATTCAGTTCTATTCTTCAATCCTTCTGTTCAATATATATGTTGAGTTAAATTTTTAATTCAATTGAAATATTCTTAGTTGAATTTTTAGAATTTGCTGAATTCTTTCCTAGCCTTTTCAATTATTTTATATTGTTTTGAATTCTTTATAATATTTTGTATTTTTTGTAAATATTATTTTGAATTCTTGTAAATTATTTTTATCCTTCGCGCATTCTTATGAAGAATTTCAATAAGTTCAGTTGTATTATTTCATTCTTCTATTCACTATAAATATTTAGCGAAACTGTCCTTGTAAGCTTTTAAATTCTTTTCAATTCAATTGAAATATTCTGAATTGAACTGAGTGTTAAGAATTTTTGTATTCTTTTCTATTCTTCTTAATTCTTTCATATTCTTTTTAATACCTATAATTTTGTATTACTTTGAATTATGAGTGTATAATGTTGAACTATTTTGAATTCTACTTAATTATTTTTAATTTTTACTATTTTTTTTAAGAATTTCAATAAATTCAAATTTATTCTTTAACTCTTCTATTAATTAGGCATAATTAGTGAAGCTGACCTTGCAAAAAGTTATATTCTTTACAGTTAATTTTAAATATCCTTAATTGAATTAAATTTTCAGAATTTGTTGTTTTGATTTGAATTCTTTGTATTATTTTGTATTATTTTGAATTCTTTTGTAATACTTTGAATTCTTTTGTACTATTTTGAGTTCTTCTGTATTATATTGAATTTTTTCGAATTCTTGTGAATACTTTCTAATCCTGAAAATTCATTAGATGAATTTTAGTAAATTCAGTTATATTCTTCAATCCTTCTGTTCAATATGCATGTTGAGTTAAACGTTCCCTAAAACCATTTGAATTATTTTTAATTCGATCTAAATGTTCTTAGTTCAATTTTTAGAATTTTCTGAATTCTTTGCTAGCCTTTTCAATTATTTTATATTCTTTTGAATTCTTTATATTATTTTGTATTTTTTAAAATATTATTTTGAATTCTTGTGAATTATTTTTATCCTTCCCGCATTCTTATGAAGAATATCAATAAGATCAGTTGTGTTATTTCATTCTTCTATTCACTATAAATATTCAGTGAAACTGTCCTTGTAAGCTGTTAAATTCTTTTTAATTTAATTGAAATATTCTGAACTCAATTGAACTTTTAGAATTTGTTGAATTCCCTTGCATTTTGTAAATTATTTTTCATTCTTTTGAATTTTGGGTACTCTTTTGTATTATTTTGAAGAATTTCAATAAATTCTGTTGCATTATTTAATTGTTCTCTTCACTATAAATATTTAGTTAAACTGACTTTGAAATCAGTTACATTCTTTGGACTTCTTAAAAATTCTCTTGAATTGAAAAAAAACATTGAATTTGTAGAATTTAGTCTGAAATGAAGTCGTCATACATCCAAATTGTGAATTAATCCCTGATTTTTAATATACTTAATGAGCGAATTTTTTATTTTGCAGAAGTATGTGGTTGGTTCGCGCGACCAGAAAGCGTATCCCTACGATAGGTATATGCCTCTAATTTTTATTGGAGGAATGCCTCGATCAGGAACGACGTTGATGCGTGCCATGTTGGACGCACATCCAGAAGTAAGGTAAGATGTAAAAAAAGAAGCCCAACATTAAAAAAAACTAATCTTTTTTCTTTTCTAAATAAAATATAAATGAGGAAACTCAACACTCAGATGATTAGATTCTTCTCTTTTTCAAATAACCTCTACCTGACCTTGAAAGTTACACTTGATCTATGACTTGGGTACGTACGTGAACGTAGAGTTTTCCGCGCTATCGATTGCAGATGTAAAAAAGGGGTTTCTATTTAAAAAAAAACAAAGTTGACTTTCAAAAAGCCATGAAGGTCAAATTCAAGGTCAAAATGAAGCTCACCATTTAATTCCTCGTTGAAATTTACTTTAGGAATTACACTGACCTCTTGGAAAATTTTGTTAATTTCAAATAACCTCTAACTGACCTTGAAGGTTACACTTGACCTATGACTTTGGTACGTACGTGAACTAGAATTTTCCGCTCTATCGAATGCAGATGTAAAAAAGGGGGTTTCCATTTAAAAAAACAAAGTTGACCTTCAAAAAGCCATGAAGGTCAACTTTAAGGTCAAAATGAAGTTCATAATTGAATTCCTCGTTTAAATTTGTTTCAGGAATGACCTTCACTTTTTTGAAAAATATTTTACCTGAGACATTTATTTTAAAGACCATGTATACTTTTTGGATCAAAAGCCAAATTGTTAATTTCGAAGAGTCTTACTTTTTTTCTTTTAGTATAAGGTGTTTTTTTTTAAATTAAATATTATTAATATATTTTTACATTCTTGACTCTGCGGAAATTATTCTAAATTTTTAAAGAATGTTCAGTATCTCCTTTAATCTAACCATGGCGGTCATATTTAATCCTAAAATTATTTATACAATTTTTCTATGATATTTCCAGATGTGGACAAGAGACAAGGGTAATCCCGAGAATTTTGCAGATGAGAACACAGTGGTACAAATCTGAAAGAGAGAGTTTACGTCTTCAGGAAGCTGGACTTTCAAAAGAGGTACTTATAAAAATTCGGAATATTTTTTTTATAATAATTTAGGAGTTGATCAATAAACAATAACAGAGATTTTAAAAAACTTAGCTTTTCGATTGATCTACTTAAGACCACAAAATACTTGTAATTTTCAACAACTGAAGGGTCTCACGGAAGAACATAAAAAGGTGAATTTTCACCTACAATGGACGAATTTTCAAACAGAAGATTTTTAACTTAAACCAGAAAACTTTAGCATTTTTAACCAAATAATTAACTTTTGTAGCACACAGATGAATTTCGGATAAAAATAAAGATGAATATTTCATCTACAAAGATGAATTTTTAAATGAAAAAGATTAAACGTTTGAAAAACCTATTGAATTTTCAAACAAATAATTGAGTATTGTATGTAGAAGACTCTTGAATCTTCAAAAACAAAAAAGATGAATTTTCGATCTAAAAGGACGAATGTGCAACAAAAAATTGATTTTGCTACCAAATAATATGAATTTTTAACAAAAAATTAAATTTTTGACAAAATAATTACAGTTTCAACAAAATATTTGCATTTTTAAACATATTTCTGAATTTGCAACCTATAAAGTTGTATTTTAACCAAATGTTCGGATTTTCTCAAAAGAAAGTTTAAGTTGCAACCAAAGATGAATTTTCAATCCAAAAATACGATTCTTGAATTTTCGACAAAATATTAAAAAAATTTACCAATTATTAGAATTTTCTACGTACAAAGATGAATTTTCAACCAAATAGTCAAATTTTTAAACAAAAAAGATTTAACATAAACCAAAAACTGGTGAATTTTTAACAATATTTTTAACAAAACTTTAAATCTTTAGGCATTTCTTGAAATCCTTTTAAATTACCTTGCATTTTTTATCTCGTTTCAAACTTAAAGAAATAAATAAATTTTTTCATATGTCGGAATTGTTTTCAAATCACTTAGAATTTTCATAATTTACGTTTCATTTAAGTAAAACGCTAAATAGTTGAATTAACTAGCTAGGACGACTTTTCTACCCGGAAGATTAATTTTTTACAAAAAAGATGAATTTTCAACCAAAGACAAGCCTTTTTAATCAAAGGCATGAATTTTCAACTAAAATAGTGAATCTGCAACCTAAAAAATTAATTTTAACAAAATTTTCAGTTTTAACTAAAAAATAGGAAATTAGAACCAAGAAGATTAGTCTTATACCAAAAAAGTATAACTATTAATTGACAAAAGTGAATTTCCAACCAAAAATGACAATCTAGATTTTTTGTTAAAAAAATTAGTTTTAAGCAAACAAACAAAAAATTTTCAACAAAATATTTAGATTTTACATCAAATACTCCAATTTTTCAAAAAATAATTAAGTTATCAACAGATAAGTTAAATTTTCAACTAAAGAAGATTAGTTTTATACCAAAAATATGAATTTTCAACAAAAGACATGAAGACGTTTCTGAAACTGACGAAAATCAATTTTCTACCAAAAATGAGTGTTATATTTTCAGTTAAAAAATGAATTTTAATCCAGAAAAAATGAAGTTTCAACAAAATAGTTACATTTTTTACCAAAGATCCTTCAACCAACAAAATAAATTCTTAATAAAGTATTCGACCCAAGTAGTCGAATTTAGGAAAAGTCCATTTTCAACCAAAAAAATATTTTTTTAACAAAGTGGTTCAATCCTCGACCAAATAACATTGATTTTCAACCAAGTAGTTATATTTTTAACCAAATTATTTAAATTAAATGTATGCTAAAATATAAAAAAAGATATCAATTTTCGCAAACAAATAGAAATAAGTACAAAGAAAATAAATTACTAACAAGAATATTTTCAGGGTGGCCGCAAAATTCATTTTAAAAATTCTCTAATTTCCCTTGATCAATTTTACCTTTTCCCTGACCATTTACATTCACAGACCAGAATTATTTTAAACTTCTAATATTTTTAGCAAAGAACTATTATGCTCGGAATAAAACAATATCAGATTAAAAGTTAAAAAAAAAATTGTTAACGTTAAAAGTGTTCTTACTATTAAATTTTTTTTTTAATAATCCCTGACTTTCTACAAACTTTCCCTGGCCAATAAAATTCTCTGACTTTCCCCTGATTTCAAGGTTTTTCAAAAGTTACCATAGTGATTTAATAACATCTTTGCTGGGTTTAAAAAAATATATATTCAATTTTCATCATTTGAAATCATAATGTTAATTATAATTATAATTACATAAATTCTTGTACTTATTATTATCAGAATTGTCTGTCGTTAATTATTATTATCAAATGAAATTTTGATTTGATTCATTTAAACAAAGTAATGTCAAAAAAATTCCGATACCGGGAATCGAACCCGAGCCTCCTGGGTGAGAGCCAGGTATCCTAGCCACTAGACCATATCGGAGTTATCGTTGCTCTCACAAAGTGAGAAATTTATTTCAAAAACGATTAATGAAGATTTTTCGTTGTAAATAATAGAATACATATGTTTATTACTCATACTTTCAATAATCACAAAAACCAAGTCTTTAACTAAAAAGAATTTAGAATTTTGGTCTGACAAAGCTTCAGAAAAATTAATAAAATAATATAGTTTTCATGTAGAGGAACCATCTGTACGGAATTTGCCCGGTTTTTTGGAAGTATGGGATTTTTGAGTATTTAGGTAACAGAAAAAAAACATAACGTGTGAGTATCATCTAGTGATATTCTACAAAATTGTGTTCAAATGAAAAATAATTTTTTAGTTCCATGTTTTAATCATTATTCTTCTTATTTTTTATATGAAAAGCCAAATTTTGTGGTATAAAAAGATTTTTATTGACATTTCGTTTGAAAAATAAATTCCATTCCATTAAAATCTCGGTATAAACAATTTTTTACTGTTCGGATATATAAATTTAAAATCGTTTTGTACTAAACCATTCCATATTCTATAAATGCTAATGAATATAATAAAAATTAATAATAATGAATAAAAAAGAATAAAAGAATAATGAATCTCCGGGATTTTTTTTAAAGCATGGGAATTTTTTCGAGAGCATGCTTAAATTTGTTTTTCAATTGTATTATAACATTAAATAGAAACATTTTTTATTTCCTAAAAGTAGCAGCAGATTACTGGATCTTCTTAGGTTCAAAATTTAAGAATTTGGTTAAAAATTCATGTATTTTGTTGAAAATTGGTCCTTTTTGGTTGGAAATTAATCTTCTAGGTTAAAAAAAGTATTTTTCTTAAAAATGCAGAAGTTTAGTTGACACTTTTTTTCTTTCTTGACTGAAGAATCTTTCGTAGTTGAAAATTAAACTCTTTTTTTTTTAACTGAAAATGTAACCATTCAACTTTTGGTTGAAATTTTATCTTCTTTAGTTTAAAATTTATGTATTTGATAGACAATTCGTCTTTAAAAAAATAATCATTTTCTTAGCTGAAAATTTATCTTTTTGTGTGAAAATCACTTTGTGAAAATCACTTTGATGAAAAATTTAAGTATTTTGTTGAAAATTCATTTTTTTGACTTAAAATTTAACTGTTCCACTTTTGGTTCAAAATTGATCTTTTGTAGTTGAAATTCGACCTTGTTTTTAACTCGTCTTTTTCAGAAAATTCATCTCTTTTACTTGAAAATTCATGTATTTTATTGATAATGTGTCTTTTTTGTTTAAAAAATTAATCTGCTCGTTTACATATTCATCCTTTTTGTTGAAAATTCAACCTTTTCACTCACAGATTCATTTTAGTTGAAAATTAATATTTTTGGTTAACAACTGGACTATTCAGTTAAATATTCATCATTAAAATTGAAAATTCATCAATTTCTTCACAACTTAACCATCATTATTCCAGTTAAACATTTATCATTTTAGTTAAAAATTTAACACTTTAATTAAAAATTTAACTATATTGTTTAACATTATTTCTTTTAAACTGAAAATTTAATTACTTCATTTTTGTTGAAACCTTATCTTTTTTTGGTTGAAAATCGATTTTTTTATTTGCAAATTCGTCTTTTTGCTTTAGAAGACATCTCTTTGGTTAAAGGTTAAACTCTTTTTTTTAAAATTAATTTTTGTTGTTGGAAATTCAGATACTACAGTTAAAGATTAATCATTTTAGTTTAAAATTCATCTTATATGTTAAAATTCTTTTACTTAATGTTTAATTAAGCTATTTGAATATTCTATTGATCTAGTAATAAAAATATCTCTTTATTTGAAAATTATTTTGTAAACTAAAAATGTAACTATTCAATGAAAAATTAGAAAATGCAGCTTTTCTCGTTGAAATTTCATGTGTTTAGTTCCAACTTTGTCTATTGTGGTCAAAATTCAATTTTCTTGTTTGAAAATTCATGTTTTTGTATGAAAATCAGACTATTCTAGTTAAATAACCATCATTTTGATTAAAATTTTTAATTTGATTTCAAATTTAACTATTTTGTTGAAAATTCTTTTTTTTATGAAAATTCATTTTTCTACCAAAAAATTTAATTATTGCATTTTTTATAATTAATATTGTTTACTTGAAAATGCAACTATTAGGTTTAAAAAGCAAGATCTTTACGTAAAAAATCTCCTTATTTCCTTCCTTATCTCCTTAGTTACATTCACAAATGAAAAAAACGGTTATTTAATTTTACATATGAATAGTACTATTTTTACACATTTCGATATACACAAGGACTGAAAGAAACATGGTTTCTAATAAACTTCCGAAATTGTATGCATATTTGAGTACAAATTCCGAGTAGAGTGTTTTAAAAAGTGTTAAATACTTTAGTGGCTTCGCATTATGAAAAATTATGCTTGGGAAAAACTTGAAAATTTCAGGGAATTTTTTTCCAAGTTTTGATTAGATTTGCTTTTTCTTATCTTGTTGTGAAATCGTTAAGTGAAAAAGCTCTTTATTGTATATTTCAGAAAATTACACCGAAAAATTTAATGTTGAAGGCCAAAGTAGGACTAAAATTTTAATCCTGCTTTTTCCTTCTTTTTTCATTCCTATGTCCTACTTTGTCCTCTTTTTTGAAGTCCGATTGTCCTTCCTTCCTAAAATAATCTCTAATCACCCTATTTTAATTCAATTTCTGATTTCTAAGTATAAAATAAAGACTCTTCTAACTCCCAAAATAATTGAGAAATATCTTGCATTGTTTCAGGTAATAAATGGAGCGATAGCAGCCTTTTGTCTTGAGGTAATAGCAAGACATGGTGAACCAGCTCCACGTTTGTGCAACAAAGATCCACTTACCTTGAAGCTGGGTTCTTATGTTCTCGAGCTATTCCCGAATGCCAAGTTTATTTTTATGGTCAGAGACGGCCGAGCCACCGTACATTCTATTATAACCAGAAAGGTATGCCTTCAAAAAATAGTCAAACCACGATAATTTTAATGCTAAAACTCTTTCTTTTTTATCTTCTCAAATTTTAAATTAGAATTTTTATTTAATTTTATTGTATTATTATTTTATTATTATTATTATTATTATTATTTTATTTTATGTATTATTTTATTTATTTAAAAAAAAATTCCAACTTCAAGTCCGAGAAATTAACCACTTCGATTTTTCGTGTACACCATATTGCAAGATTACAGCATAATATAACGAGGTTACACAGGGTGGGCCATTTTAATCTATCCACCCCAAAATCTCCGGAAATAAGCGGCATACAAAAAAGTTGTCCAGACAAAAGTTGCTCAGGACAATGGGGACCATCTTTCTGCAAAATCGGTTTTGACTTTGAGATCAATTTTCAAGGTTATTTGAAGGTCACATTGATTTTTTAAAAGGAGAACCCCTATTTTTGACATTAGATTCTGAAAGAGCGGGAAATTTTACGTTCGAAATGATAGTTAAAGTCAATTTTCACTAGGTCAAATAAAGGTTAAATCGAGGTCAAATTTCACAAATCATGTATAACATGATTTTTTTGTTTTATTTTTTTTTAACACGTTTGGGCAACATAAAGCTGGGGTGAATTTGGGATCAACGACCTTGATTTGACCTCGGTTTAACCTTTATTTGACCTCGTGAAAATTGACTAACTGTCATTTCGGACGTAAAATTTCCCGTTCTTTCAGAATCCAATGTCAAAAATGGGGGTTACCATGTAAAAAAATCAATGTAGCCTTTAAATAACCTTGAAAATTGATGTCAATGTCAAAGTCGATTTTACAGAAAGATGGTCCCCATTATCCTGAGCAACTTGTGTCTAAACGATTTTTTTCATACCGCTTATTTCCGGAGATTTTGGGGTGGATAGATTAAAATGGTCCACCCTGTATATAGGATTACACAAGATTCTATGAGATTACAGAATATTACATATAATTTAATAAGATTACAAGAGACTGCATAGCATTACACACGATTACGTGAGATTACATAGGATTATAGGAGATTGCACAAGATTACATGAGATTGCATATAAGATTACACAATATCACATAGGATTACATAATAATAATGGGATTACACGGGGGTATGCAAGATTACATAGAATTACAGGAGATTAAATCGAATTTTAGGGATTACTCAGGATTACATGGGATTTCCAAATATTACAAGAGATTACACAAGATCACCTCAGGTTACAAAATATCACATGATATTACACAAGATTATATGAGATTACATGTGGGATCACACAAGATTACATATGCTTACATAATATAATATGGGCTTACACTAGATTATGCAAGATTACATGATATTAAATACAGGATTACATAATATTACATGTGCATAAACGAGATTATACAAGATTACATAGGATTTTATGAGGTTACACAACATTGAATAGGATTACACGAGATTATAGAAGATTGCATTATATTACACCGAGGATTACAATATATGACATGGGATTACGCGAGATTATACATGATTACATAGGATTAGATGAGATCGCACAAGATTACATAGGATTACATGTAATTACACGAGATTATACAATATTACATAGGATTACATGAGATGACACAAGATTGCATGAGATTACGTAAAATTACATAATATGATATAATATTGCGTAATATTTTATGGTACTGCACGAGATAAGGCAATATTGCATAGGATTGAATGAGATTACACAAATTTACATGATATTACATATAGGATTACATAAGATTACATAAGATTAAATATTATTACATAGGATTGCATAATATTTAATGGTGCTGCACGAGATTAGGCAAGATTACATGATATTACATAACATTACATAATATTATATAGGATTACATAATATTAAATGGTACTGCACGAGATTAGACTAGATTACATAGGATTACATAAGATTACACAAGATGACCAGAGATTACATACGGTATTATACAGGATTACATAGGATTACATAGGGTTGCATAATATTAAATGGTACTGCACGAGATTAGGCAAGATTACATAGGATTAAATGAGATTGCATAAGATTACATGATATTACATATAGGATTACATAAGATTACATATTATTGCATAGGATTGCATAATATTTAATGGTTCTGCACGAGATTAGGCGATATTACATAGTATTACACAAGATTACATGATATTACATATAGGATTACATAAGATTACATATTATTGCATAGGATTGCATAATATTTAATGGTGCTGCACGAGATTAGGCAATATTACATAGGAATACACAAGGTTACATGATATTACATATATGTTTACATAAGATTACATAATATTAATAGGATTTCATAATATTAAATATTACTGCACGAGAATGGGCAAGATTACACAGGATTTAATGAGATTGCACAAGATTACATGATCTCACATATAGGATTACCTAAGATTACATATTATTACATAGGATTGCATAATATTAAATGGTACTGCACGAGATTAGGCAATATTACATAGGATTACACAAGATTACATGATATTACATAATATTACACAATATTATATAGGATTACATAATATTAAATGGTACTGCACGAGATTAGACAAGATTACATAGGATTACATAATATTATATAGAATTAAATGATATTACATGGTACTGCACGAGATCATAGAAGATTATATAGCATTACGTGGGATTACACCAGATTTTTGAGATTTTACGGGATTCCATGGAATTTCAAAAGATTACAAGAGATTGCACAAGATAAAATGGAATTAAAATTAAAAAATGCAGTTAAAGAAAGAGATATCAAAATCAATAATAATATAAGACACTGTGTCATATTCTCACAAAAATTTAAATATTTATTCTCGGAATTAATGCAGAAATATAATTAATATTTAAAAAAATGTCTTATGTTTATTTTCGTGCCAAAAATTAAGTATCTGGAGAAAAATTTTTCTATGATTCTAAGAATTGAAATGATATCACTTCTGAACAATTAAAAAAAATATTTCAATTTTAATAACTCTTGCCTTATTTTTTCGGGAAAAATATTCCCTATAGTCTGTTCCGTGTTCTGTTTAAAAAAGTCAATAATCTTCAAATATAGTTATTTTTCTTAGTTGCACAGAATATTTTTTCTCGAAAAATAAGCCATCATATATTAGCATGCAATCATTTTACAAAAGTTAGTTAGAAGCGATAGTAAAAAAAGACATTGTTAAAATAAATTTTTTTTAGAGTATTATAATTTTTTCCTTTAAAATAATGATTTTCTGTGAAATTGAATTATTAGTAATACAGTTTTGATTCTTGAAATCATAGAGAAACTATTTTCTTCAGAAAATTTGTGTTACAGTTAGCTTCACTTCTGTTTTTATTCGATTCAACAAACAATTTAGTATAAATTTTACTCCTTTTTTTTAGGAAATTGAAAACTGTTAGTTGAATATTTTTAAATATTTTTTTCTCGTGAAATTCAAATATCATTAAAAACTGAATAACATTACTCAAGGAACGTTTTTCTTGAAATAATTAGTCCTGTTTGAAATTTGACCATTTGTTCTTTGCTAAGAACCTATGACAAGAAAAAATTCACTAACAAAAACTATCAAACCATTGTTATAATCATTATTTTTCGTAATTTTAAAATTTTCTTCATACAAAATACAGTTTTTTCTACAATAATAAAAGACTGATATTGTTTTAATTTTTTTAATTATAGAAAACTTGTTTAGAGGCTGTTTATTTTTGATACTTCAAATAAATTTGAAGTATTAAAAATAGATTGTTCACTCTTGATCGACCAAAACTTAAAATTCATCAATTTTTAAATCAGCAATTTCATTTTTTCTGAATCTGATTGCCAGAATTTTTTGTGAAACTGCTTAGTTTTAAATAACTCTAAGTTAAATTTTGTTATTTTAAATGCAAATTTGGACATGCAATCTGCGGTTTCATTCCTAAAAATTTTAGAAGAAATGAAAGAAAAAATTAAAGATAAGGTTGTGAATAACTGCTCTTATTCTCCAGGTGACAATTACTGGTTTCGACCTAAAATCCTACAGACAATGCCTGACTAAGTGGAACTTTGCAATTTCTACGATGTATAATCAGTGCAAAGAAGTTGGTCCTGATCGTTGTTTAATGGTTCCTTATGAACAGCTGGTTCTTCATCCCCGCGTGTGGCTGGAGAAGATTCTCATGTACTTGGATGTACCCTGGAACGAGTCAGTTCTCCATCACGAAGAATTCATCAATAAACCTGGCGGAGTTCCTCTCAGCAAGTGAGTAAAGAGAAACTTCAAAGTTTTGATCGATTTCTGTGAATTTGCTCTAACTTTCTTGATCTTCGACCTGAGCAATAAGTAATTTAATCTTTGGAGATATCCTTTTTCTCCTCAATTCAATTTTCTATTCCTTATGAATAACAAGAATCTTAAGGGTTAACAGGGAAATAAATTTTAATTCATTTTTGTTCACAATTTAGTTCTCATTCCAATCCTGTGATTGTCAAAAAATAAGTGGGCAGGCTCTGATTTATTGTCCGGGGCAAATGTTCTTTTAACAGGATTATGTATCGTTATATATATGGGGTGATTTTTTGTGAAAATATGGGGAATAATTCTTTTTAATCAAATTAATTTTAAATAAAATAGTGGAAGCTTCACACGAAGAAGATTTTTTTACCAAAAGACAAGAATTAATTTTTTGCCAAAAACTTGAATCAATAATCAAGTAGTTGAAAATTCAAGCAAGAAGATGTACTTTTTAAAAGACAGTTTTTATTTTCAACAAAATAAAAGATCATTTTCAACCAAAATAGATACCTTTTCAAACGAGAAAGATGACTTTTCTACCATTATAAATTAATTTTTAATTTAAAAGGACAAATTTTCAAGGAAATAGTTAAGTTTTTCCCGAAGAATATTAATTCTCAACCCAAAAAGACGAGTTTTTAACAAACGAACCAAATTTCGACTGAAAAATATCAATTTAATCTTTAAATTTTAAGTTTTTCATATTTTGAGTCTTAATTTTGAATACCAAAAAAAACGAATTTTGAACAAGTTTCATTCAAAGGAAACTAAATAGACGAATTCAGTTTTCAAGCTAAAAAACGTCTTTTAACCAGTTATGTTCAACTGAAAAAAAAAAGAATTTAAAAAATATAGTTTAATCCTCAACCAAAAAGGTGAATTTTTAATGAAATAGATGAATTAAGTTTTTAAGCTAAACCGTCGAATATTTTTAAAAACATTTTTTTTCAATCAGTAATGAAGAATCTTCAACAAGAAAGGAAATTTTCAATCAAGAAAAATGAATTTTTCGCCAAATAATTCAACCGAAAAAATTAACTTTTAACAAAATAGTTTAATCATCAACCAAAAGATGAATTTTAAACGAAATAAATTAATCAATTTTTCGAAGCTAGAAATTCGAATATTTTAGACAGCAGTTGATTTTTAACCAGTTTTAAAGAGTCTCCAGGAAGGAAGTAAATTTTCAATCCAGAAAAATGAATTTTCAACCAAATATAGTTGAATTTTACACTAAGAAAGTTCCGTTTTCAACCAAAAATAAAATCTTTAAACTTTCAATTAAAAAAATTAATTTTCTGCAAAAATACGCAAATTGTCATCCAGTTAAATTCAACGAAAAAAGAAAATTTTTTAACAAAATAGTTTAAGCTTCAAGCAGAAATATGAATTTTTAAAAATAGTTAAATTTTCAACCCAATGGATGAATTATCAACAAAGAAGATTAATGTTCTATCTTTTATTTCTAATTTTCAGAAAACTGTTAAATTTTTAATCGGCAATGATAAATCTGCAACAGAGAATAAAAATTGTAATCAAGAAAAAGGAATTTTTAACCAAATGATTCAATTTTTCAATAAAAAAGATCAGTTTTCAAACAAAAATGAAATCTTTAACTTTTCAGTTTAAAAAATTAATCTTCTAGTAAAAGAGATGAATTTTCACTAAAGTGCATACATTTTTAAGCTGAATTTTTACTAAAAGAGATCAATTTATAACAAGAAATGTAATAATTAAATATTTAATCACAACAATTAATTTTCAACTAAAGAAGTGAGTATTGGAAAAATGAATTTTTAACAAAATAGTTGAATTTCCTGCCTCAAAATATGAGTTTTCAACAAGAAATGTAATTTTTTACTAAATATTTACATTTTCAAATTAACAGTTTAACAAGAAAGTTAATTTTTTGACAAAATAGTTAATAAAAAATAGTTGAATCCTTAACAATAAAAGCTTACCAAAATCTCCGGTCAAATAACGTTGAATTATTGAGCCAAAAAATCGAATTTTTTACAAAATAGTTGAATTTCCAACCTGTAGCTTAATCTTTTGCCAAGTATTTTTCAATTTTTAAGGCGATAAGATGAATTTGGTATAAAAAAATTGATTATTTTTAAACGAAGAAGATCAGTTATCTACGAAAAAAATCGAATTTTCAACAAAAGAGTTGAATTTTCACAACAAAAAAAAATTCTAACGGAAAAAAGAAGTTTCAATTAAAAAACGCAAATTTCCAACAACAAAAAAATTAATTTTTAACTAAAAAGGTGCATTAATAACAAATAATTGAACTTTTAAGCCAAAGAGACGAATTTTCAACAAAATACTTGAAATTTTATCCAAATAGTAGAATTTTCACCAAAAAAGACGAATTTTTTAGAAAACAGTTTCAATTCGAGAATTTTAAAGTGCCCGGATTTTTTTTTAATTGTTCAGTCGTCCCCATTTCAATTTATAAAAAAACAACTAGAATTCTCAGAGGATTGCTTCCCGTTGAAAAATGTAAATTCTTTTCTTCGTTTCAGAGTCGAGCGATCGTCGGATCAAGTAATTAAGCCAATAAACTTGGAGGCTTTGACGAAATGGGTTGGCCACATCCCTCAGGACGTAATTGATGAAATGGCTGATATTGCGCCAATGCTCTCGGTTCTTGGCTACGATCCTTATGCAAATCCACCAAAATACGGTGCACCAGATAAATTAGTGAGCGACAATACGCGAAAGTGAGAAACAATCTATTTATTTAATTTCAATTATTTATTTATTATGCCAAAGATGTTCTTTAATTTTGACAAAAATCTAAGCAAACACTAGTAGATGCCGAAACCTTACATCAAAAAATATATATTTTTTTTAAATTCAAACATGTGTATTTTATGATAGTTATTAAGAAATTATGAAAAGAAATCTCTTTATAGGGAAATGTTTTGAAAAAATTGTATTTTAAAATTAAACAAAAACTTTTTTTTTAAATAAGATGAAATAAATTATTTAATTAAAACAAATTTAAATTTAATTTAAACAATTCTTTAATTGTTAGATTTTTTCGTTACTAAAAGTACTAATTCTTAAAAGCATAATTAAATTTTTATCCGAATTTTTTCCGTATATTATCTAATTGCACATGCTACCAAATTAATAATTTGTTCAGTAAAATTTTTAACTTAAAAATTTCAAGATTAGTTACGAAGGTAGCACTTGAAAATAAAATGTTGAAATTTTCAAAACTCTGTGTCCAATTTTTTGCGTTTAGTAATAGAAACTGACTAATTTTTTTTAAAATTTATTATAAGGGTGCAAAATTGAAACGGCATTTTTATTTACCATTTTAGTAATCCTGCAAGAATGTAAATTTCAATATGGAAAAAAGTTTACCTAATGTTTTTTTATCATAAAAAAATAGTTTAAATTCTACAAATTTATTTAATTTACTTAAAACTTACATTTTTTCCTCTGTTAAAGGTGTTTCAAAATCACTCAAAATGTCAAAAAATTGGACTTCAAACTTTGAGCGTTTAAAAATTTCGATGTTTCTATTTATTTATACATTTTTCAGCGATTAATTTCGAATGCACTCAATTTTGAAATCTTTTCAATTTAACTTACAATTCTTTTAAAGTTTTAAATTCAATATGAAAAACATAAAAAGAATGTTCACGAAACGTAATGGATTGGTTTTATTAAAAAAAAATCTAAAGAGCTCAGAGTAAAATTCGAAATTAATGTAAAATTTTCATCGTCGATAGTTTTTC
>JAAAKG020147236.1:0-10498 GCA_010014905.2 Druon quercuslanigerum
ACAAGACCAGTAGATGGTGGGTCAATCGCAAGCCACGAGAAGTACGATTAAAGGCGCTAAAATCTAAACTTTAACACAGAGCCGCATTCCGGATGTGACATCTATAAAGGATTTTCTCCAAAGCAGGTATAAACGTCTCATCAGGCAGATTTGGTCTTCTGAACTGTTAGCGAGGAACAAAGTATCTGCAACAAATATGCTTGATATCTCGGTAGTATTCTATTCATTTGGAGTGGTTCCATAGACGAAGAACGAGCGTGTGAGAAAAATATGCTAAAACACTTGCCAATAAAATGCAGAAGGCGGTCGTCCTTGGGTCGCTCCGTGTCCTAGGATGCACGAGACTTTTCCGGATCGTAATATTGATTCCGTCACACATTGTATCCACCTATCTCACGACCTCGAAACGTGGCTAGGGCTGCAATTTTACCATTTTTATGAGTAAGCGATTTAGCCCTACACTGTGGGTTCAAATCGCCTACGCACTTTAAAGTATGAGAAATAGTTGTTTCTAAATGAAATGTATGTTGCTTTCACGAAAATATTATATAATAAAGATAAATAATTAATTAATAAATAAATAAAATAGTAAAATATTAAAATGTACCGACAGAGAATTTTAGCATTTTCATTAAAGAACAAAATTTTCACATTTTCTTCTGAGCAATCTGAATATATGTGCACTTTTACTTGTTTGTACTTAAAATGCGGAATGTTATACTTTGTACAAAATCTTCAGCCAAGAAAGTAATACATTATTGTTAAATGGTGAGTTTTTTATTTGCACAATTGAAAATATAATACATAATTTTTAGAAGATACATTTAAATTTTCCTAATTATATTTAAAATTGTAAAACTCAGATATTCTTGGGACGTCCTTGGCATATGTGATACTTGCCCGATTCCTGATTTACCAACATTTTTTTGGATAGCTCACATCCAAACGAAATGAGGTATCGAGTTTAAATAAAGTGTTGGAATATTATTAGCTAAAAAAGCATTTATTTTTGTAACTCTAGATATTTCAGACCATGCGAGGTTCAATAGTGCCATTTATTCAATTTCCCAACAGTTTAACCCGGTATCTAATGTCGCGCGGACGTGAGTTATCCTAGAAAATAAAACACAGAAATGAAATTAACATTAAATCATTGAAATAACAATACGAATACAGAGGCTAAAATAATTTGTTGTTATTGTATTTTTTCTTGTCGGATATCCCGCCAAAATTTCTTGCTAATATGCGGAGGGACGATCGTCTAACTTTGCAGTAACGATAGGGCCTTCTGGCGTTGCTACATAAATTCGGCTGTGGCGGCGAAGATGCACAAGTCCATAGTTGACATCGAAAACTTGGAAACCTTTAGCTGCTGCATACGTGCTACGTCCTAACCGTAGATCAGCGAAGATTGGAAACTGATGAAAAGCTTTAGGAGTGGCAAGGAGCTTTCGCGGTTCTTCCGGTTCGAGACTTGAGTGTGACATATAATAAAAATGATTCGTCGTTTCTAAATAAACGTGATAGCCCTGTCGAGGCTCAGATTTTAGCTGAGGATTCATCCAGTTTGGTATTTCAGTATGTTTGATTTCCTGTATAACACCTCCAAAAGTAGAGCCATCCCACATTTCTATAAGAATATGGTCTGGAAGAAGATCTGGAAATACAGCAACTGCACCTAATTTTGTAAACAAAAAATTTACATTATGAAATTTAAGTACACTATTAACATCAATTTTAATCAATGTTTAACAATCACTGGCCAGTAAAGAATGACCTACCTATGCATGCATTAAATGAATAATATCTTTTCCACAATATTTTTTCAATACATTTTTAAACTCTGAATGTAGTGACCAACTTATTAGGACGATAACTCGAAAAATTTAAGACGATATGAATAACTTATAGTGAATTTAATAGAACTTGAAAACAATGATTCGCTTAGAATAAAACTAAACTACGTCAAATTGTCAACTTTACAGTAAGAGTTGGTTTATGTATGTCGCTAACAGTCAGTGCTGGAACTGTACATTTTCTTCAGATTTTAGTTAGATTACAAAAAGAAGTGAGAGTAATATTTCTTAGAATGTTCTTGAGAATAGTATGAATTACTGCTAAAGTAATGTGGTTGTTGGATACTGCTTAAAAATGTATCGAAATTATGTATGTTCCACTTATTTGAAAAATTGTCGTCCAATAATGCATTGGATTTTTTGTCTCGAATTTCCGTGCATATCCCACCGCCCCTCATCCCCTAAATGGTTTTACGTCGACAAAAAGTAAATGCGTTTGTTTTAAGTATATTTAGAGGTTTTTGTACATTTTATTCAAAGTCGTCTGAATTACGTGTATCAAGTTGACTCTTAACCTTTCTCGTCAAAATTATCAATAGAATACGTTTCCACGTTGAAACAGGAGCAAAAGCTTGCAGAAATGGCAGGAAACTCATGGAAATATATGAAATATATTATTTGTTATCAGCTACAATTTAATGCTTTGCATGCTCGCAGTTTTTTTTCGCAATATGTAAACATTCTGAGAAAAATCATGCTAGTTTATTGAAGCATAGGCTACTCAATTTTCACGGATTTGACATGTTGCTTTGATTTGTAACTCAGAAAAAAATCTCAAAGTCGTGACATTGTTTTTACGATTCAAGTATCCCTTCTAACTTCTGTAGGTGTGCAAAGTTAGCGCAACTACCGAGGTAAAAAGTCTTTTGATTTTTTATTAGATTTAGGTGTCAAGTAGACTTTATAAAAAGAAAAAAGATATGCTTCTAAAATTACCGCAATATCACAGATTCAAATATCACAAATTTTAAATTTGTCGTAAATGACGCGTTATAGGACTTTACTACCTAAACTTTATTAAAAACTAACATCATTTGAGTAAAAATACAAAATAATTTTTGTATCAAATTTTCGGTACAATGATCTGTCATTAAATTATGTAATAGCATTTATCATATTTAGTAATGTAGTGTATGCGTTTGTGCGAGTATGGGTGAGCGATGAGATTGTATGTGAGTACGGTCAGAGTAGGAACACTAGTCAGTTGGTGCGAATCAGTCAGTTCGACGTGTCCAAATGACAAGGTGCCAAATGACACGATAGCCTTCTAAGGTCTCAATAGGTGTAGCGTACTTGGGGGGGAGGGTATAAATTATTTCCTAGCTAAGTAAACCCCAGTTGAAAGTACTACTACGGATAAAACAGTGCTGATGTAGACCCAGCTACCGTAGGCGCTGGAGCAGATTGGACTGGAAAGGTCCGGTTGTGTTGTTGTAGAAAGGCGTCGAGATGAGCTATAGAATTATTTTGCACTCGCCAGACATGTACGCTTAGCGCCTTGGGCGGCGGTGGCGTCGTTTACGTTTACCAGGCATAAGGTTTTGTCCCAAAATTGACGGCTAAGAGAAAAGTTTGTATCGCGGCGATAAAAGGGAGGTAAATACAAAAACGGAAACGGATGCGGGGCCAGTGAGTTTGCAGTACCTCCGAGATCAAAGAAAAAGGTAGATTTACGGCAGTAAATACGCGATACGGAGATTTTTCACGGGCCGACAGTACAAAACGCAGGGAAAGGCAAACACAAGGAACGAGCTGAGAGACGGAGACACAAATTAGCTACGGGGTGCGGGTGAAAAGCTACTTTTGTATCCGTCATGAGGATAGGAACAAAACGACGCGCGATGATCTTCGCGGCATGAGCCCGGGCTCTACGTGGATGCGGGCCAGTGAAGCCGGACCTCCAAGAAACACATAACAAAAGACAGAAAATTAACCCGCAGAGAAAGAAAAGGGAAGGAACAAAAAAAGTAGCGAAACAAAATGTACAGCGGAGGAAGCTGGAGCCAGGAAAAGAAAACCTGTTGGAGTAAGGAGATTTGATATTAGGAATAACCAAAAAAAAAAAAAACAAGAATACAGGAAGAGAAGGTTTGGATCTAGGAAGTGGGAATTCACTAGGGCTATGTGAAAGTAGTAACAACTGTCACTGAAGATACACTGAAACTTCGATAATTTGAACCGCCGATAATTCGAATTTTCGATAATTCGAATTGAATTTGACGTCCCGAGAGAGTTTATAGTTTCGGCAATTCGAAGACCAAATGATTTCATTTGCGAAATTTAAAGAAGAAGTATACCTGAATGTATATATAATGTATACGTGAGATCTGGCCGCTTCAGGCATAATCCGGAAACAACGAGCACCTGCAGAGAATGTCTAATTGTTTTGAGAAAAACGATTAAGTGCAATAGCTAGTCGAGTAATTTCTCGATCTTACCTGCTTATTGTATTGATCATGTTTGGAGGATTTTTGGAAGGTGGGAAAAGATTGTAACACGTCGTAAGATGGTTATAGCCAATGAAAATTAACTATTTTGTCTAGTATGTTTACAACAGTAGTATATATAGTAGGAACTAATATTGCAATGTACTCAGTCTAAGTTTTATGAATTCTAAATTTAACAATTTTGCGTAAAATATGGAGAAGAAGAATAATAAAGCGTTAAATTTAAGCGACAAAATAAAAATGATTTTTGAAGTTGAGAATGGTGCGAAGAAGAAGAAAGACATTGCGGCAACCCTTGGCATACCAGCGAACACTTTAACAACTATTGTTAAGAACAAAGAGAAAATTTTCTAAGCCTTCGAAGACTCTTCGTTTTAACCAGATAGAAAACGCATGAAGCTCTCTTCTTTTCCGGACGTAGAAAAAGCCATAGTTGAATGGTTGAAAAGTCCTCGTGACAAAAATATTCCAATTTCCGGCAAGCACATTTTGTAATATATCCTACAAGAAAAGTAATTATGAATGATCCATTTTAAAAATATTGCTAATATTAAAAAGAAACAAAAATTTAGTGTAGAACACTTTAGGCTAAGAAATCCGAAACTTTCTTTCAGATTCAATAATAAGAGAAAAGGCTGGAGATTTTCCTTTAAAGCTAGGGCACGATAATTTTTAAGCTAGTGTTGGGTGGCTGGCTAATTTCAGGAACAGAAATGGAACTTTTAATGAGTTCTGAGTGGATAAAGTGCATCCGTCTAAGAGGTGGATTGTGAGACGTATCTTTTCGAAGTTCTACCAATTTTACTACAAGAATATTCCGAGGAAGATATCTTTAACGTTGACAAATTTCAGTTGTTCTTGAGATGCTTACCTGACAAGACCCTAGCTTTTAAAAATGAAAATTGTCACGGAGGAAAGAAGAGTAAGGAACGTGTTACTGTGATGGTTGCTGCTAATATGTGTGGTACAGAAAAAGAGAAGTTACTGGTTGTAGGAAAAAGTAAAAAACCTCGATGTTTTAAAGGAGTAAAGTCTCTACCAGTACATTATGAGAACAACCAAAAATCGTGGATGACAAGTTCCATTTACGAAAATTAGCTTCAGGGAATGGATCAAAAATTTCATCAGCAACGAAAAGTCTTGTTTGTGGACACCTGTCCAGCTCATCCAAAAATATTGAGCCAAACCCTGAAAGATATAAAGGTTATTCACTTATCACCAAATACGACATCCAAGCTACAACCGATGGACCAAGGCATTATAAAAAACATTAAATTCCATTACCGAAAAAGAGTCGTCAGAAAAATTATGAACATTTTGGAAGGGAGAAGAGAAGTTGAAATCATTTTGCTGGAAGGAATTGTTGAACTGCATAAAGCCTGGGCAGATGTAAAAGTTGCAACAATTGCTAATTGCTTTCGCAAAGCCGGTTTCGTAAAAACTGACAAGTCAATAGACAGTGAAGTGATCGACAAAAGCAGATCTTTCTACAGAATGGTCTACTGTACAAAACCAAATCGGCTACACAGATATTAACTTTCGAGGAGTTAACAAACGTGGATGTCAATGTACTCGTGGCTGAATGCCCCAGTGATCTTGACATCCTTTAAAATGTCAATTATGAAGAACATCAGGAATCAGAAGAAGATAATGACGATTGCAACATGAGCGATGAAACTGAGCCAGTAACAGCTAAACATGCTTCAGCTGCGCTAAATATTATAGAGCAGAATGACAATTCTGATCTCACATTTAACGCATTAAATGTGCTTGACGATAATTGTGAAAGCAGGCGGTTCTGCGTTCAAAAAAAGATAACAGACTTTTTTACCAGTAAATAAGTCGAACTGATATTCATGTCAATCGGACCTTTTAAGGGCCACGGATAATTTTTGATCGGCACATGTCTTCAGTCTAATGTTTTTATTTATTTTATCTATTTCACCTATTTTATTTGCTTTATTAATTTTTTATACATAATATTTATTTTTTTATTTTATTTTTTTTATTATTATTTATTATTATTTATGATTATTTATGATTATTATAGACCTAAATTATTATTACTAATTTTTTATTTATTATGATATCACCTGAAAACTGAATCATTCGATAATTCGAATTTCTTTTCACACCGTATGCCACTTCGAATTATCGAAGTTTCACTGTACTTTATTCGAGGAGCGCAGAATGGATGCTGCTACTCCTTTTCACTGCTTGTGACTGCTCGTCTACAACTCGCTGAAACTGCTGCTCGCTACCTGCTGGCAGCCTAACGAGAGAGCCCTTGGTTGAGAAGGGAGCGGCTGCTGGCAACTGATTGGCCAGGACCCTGGAAATGGGATCGCAACGGAGCGGTTGGAGCACCGCTCTCCGCACTGCCTTCTCCAACCCCGAGCGTTTATACCTGCTGAATATGCGAGATTCAATTGAAGAAATTTTCCTCAGCCACGGAATGCGACTACTAACCAAAAGAGAAAAAATGAAAATTAAGAAACCAAGTGAAAAAAAACTATCAGTAATAAAATAAAAGGCAGATAGGAAGGCTGATACAAGTCCAGATGTCAGCATGAAAAAATCTCGGAGCTTTAATTTAATTTAATTTATAAAAACACTTTTTCGACCCGACCACTTATTCAATAACTTAATTTTTCAAAAAACGTAAATAATGGTAGTCTCAGCCGGGTATTAACAGATAGGATGACATTAACTCCCATCTAATTTAAAGCTGCTCAACGCAACCTTCTTCTCAGGACAATAACATAAACCCATCTCGGTTCCAGTTCTGCCTCCCCCCTCACTTATTAACTGCAGTTTGGTAGGACGGACATTATAACTACGCTCTCCACCATATGAAGAATTTCTACTTAACTTATTTTTTTAATTAACTTATAGCATAATGGTAGTAGCTGGGCGCATAATCTAAACAATAAATAATACAAGCAATAAGATACTCTCCGAAAGGACTGGAACTTTAATTGACAAAAAGAGCATGCACATGGTAAATGTAAAGGTCAAGTTTCAGGCAAAAAAAGGGATGCGAAAGTAGTTACATAGAAAACGGGGTGTTGACAGGCGGATTTGAAATATGGTCAGGAGTAGATAGTGAATCACGTGACAGGCTCGGAGATCATGATTTCGTATCTCCTAGACTGCTGTAAGGTAGAATGAAAGTAGGAATCAGTAGATTATTTATCATAGCGTGATACGCCCCAGTCGGTAGTGAGCCCAAAGAAGTAAAAGACGCCTTCTGGGACACTTTATATGACACAATAAATATTTGCGATCATGGCGAGAGAATAATTCTGCTAGGAGATATAAATGGATGGGTTGGCATACAAAATCAGGGTATAGAAAGAGTACTAGGTAATTTTGGGGGTTCAAGACCAAACTATAACGGAGATAAATTAGTTAGCTTATGCTTAGAAATGGGCCTGTTTATTACAAATACTTGGTTTAGGCATCAAATGATTCACATGTACGCCTGGTCTAACGGAAATACTAACGGTATAATTGACTTTGTTGCTGCGAATGAAAAACTAAGAGAGCTAGTTAAAGATACAAGGGTCATGAGGTATCCTGAATACAGTACTGATCATTGCCTTCTGATCTCCAAAATTATATAAGGTCAGGGATGGAGAAAAAAGAGAACTAAGAAGACGAAACAAACGACAATTAATATTGAGAACCTACAGAAACCGGATTTGGGAATAGATTTTCAAAATAAGATAAACAAAAGCATAGATGGGGCAACTTGGGAGGCGCTTATAAGAAACAAAGATATTGAGGGCGCATGGACTAAGTTCCGGAATATCATTGTTAGATGTGTCTTTTTAAGTAATAATAAAGTGCAACGCTTTGTCTGACGACATGATTTTTGTGCTCACTTCTTGCGTATTTTTGTCTCGCAACCATTTAAAGCATAAATGCATTAGTTTGAACTAGGAATTAGAACAGCAGGTTGTGATCGGATTAACAAAAATTAAATTCGCAGCGGAGATAATATCAGCAAAAATCCTTCAATCAAGCATTCATATTTTTTTTAAACAAAAGACAAAAATAGCTTTTTTGTGGATTTTTTTCTTGTTTGGAAAATTGATTTAGCGTATAAAAAAAATTAAAATATAGAAACGAAGTCGATCGGAGCTGTAATGGCTGAGTGCGCATTTGTCAAAATCGCAACCTTTTAAATTAAAACTGTTCCATTTTTTATGACTTTTAATTTGAAAGAAACAACATTAGTAATTCATTCTCGTTTGAGATTTTCGAGTTTCTTACTTTAAATTCTAATTGATTTAATTGTTAAACTTGTTACAATTGTCAATGTTTCACTTAAAAATTGTGTCTAATTTTGAAGCCGCGTTAGAATGCGGCGTTTCTAAATCCAAATCTTCCATTCATTTTTCAGAAAATCTATTTCTATTATCATTATTATTATGGTATACACTGACTAGATATTATTATTTTAAATTTAAAGTTTACCAATTTTAAATGCTTTTTTCAAATCAGAAGAGTTCTTAAATTTCTACCTTAAATTTGATATCTAATCATAATATTATGTTATACTTACGTTTAAATTCCAGGAAAGCCACGTATATTAGGAGTAGAAATCTAATTATAATCTTCATTTTTTTGGAAACAGACACAATTATAGAGAACTGAATACTTATTTTTCCAAAGTTTTCGGGAACTGTGACTGAATAATTCACGGCTTATATACTAATTTTTATGACCTCCAGCTGATTACAATGTTGTATATAACCTTCAAACTAAATAGAATATTATGGAGAAGATTTTTAATGTTACAATGCAACATCTTCCATAAGTGTTACATTTTTGACTCGTAGAATTTTGAATTAATTCCTTATGTACAAAAATCTAAAAAGGTGAACAAATTTATTATGCTTCAAAAATGCATGATAAAATTCCACCGTCAAATTTTCTGCTTTAGATATTAAATATTTGTAATCTTTATGTAAAGTAATTATTAAATACATAATATAAAGACAAATATAATAATTAAGGCATAAGCCCCTACTATCAGGGAACCTACACTGCCTAATGAAATTTTATTTGACAAACAATTTCTGTCTTCTCAACTCGTTTATATCACAAATTCCAATTTACACAGTTTTACTTAGAAATGTTTGTGTAAGTGCGAGAGATTTTTGTGGAAAGATCTTTCATTTAGATGCCGAGTGATTTTTGGGTATTAGAGTAAAAAATCTTTTTTACCAAGTTAAGCACAGTTCTTTAAAAAAAAACATTAAAATTTTTTTTAATTTCTCAAGCTGCAAATTTGTTTATCCGAATGAAGACTATGGTTTAGTTTTTCTTTTAATGAACAAATGTGTAACGTAACTGTATAACTGTGTAATTTCACTTCCATTGGCCCCCCCCCCCCCCTTCCAGTGTGGCCAACCGTATTTTTTGAGGCGAATCCTTCACTTCTCTCAAATTGATAACATAATTTATGGACGGCCCCTTTAAACAGATAAACAAATTTTTTTATCTTTAAAGATTCACAGGATTTTACCAATGTTAATAATTTATTTAAAGTTATTTTCTTTCTTTTGAGTGACCTTCGGGTTTCACTGTTGACAGAATGGGCTTCACCTAATACTTATGCTTTCTTGACATTTTGTCTCTTTTCTGAGTTTCGAGCCGCCCCCTTTCGTTGGAGTCGGTACTAAGGTGATTTCGGTACTAAGTCGATACTAGACATAATGTCTCTTTGTTGAGCAGACTCGAACCCTTTTTCCTGCGAATTTTGTGTCAAACAAGATACTGGCCAGTGTAGTCATTCTGATTCTTGAACCAGTTTATATAATTCATGTGTGCTATTCTATATCATTTAATGTTTTTGCAGTTTTACTTTAAAGTCAGCATTTCCTTTGCTTTCAGTTTTCGTTAAGTATTTTTCATCACATATTCGTCTTCTGTTGTTGTGGAAAGTGATCAGTTGGATGACGTATGACTTCCGGTTGTTTCGGGATCGATTTTTGATAAACTATCGTAGTCGTAGCTTGCGGACGCTACAAACTGCTTGTTGAATTCAACCGCGACACATTATTTGGATTACAGTGAACTGGTGTTTTGACGTTAGTAGGGACAGTGTTGTAGGGATTTACTCTAGTAATTTGTATAGTAACTTGCGCAGGGAATTCCCTAGCAATATCCCTAGCACTATTCCGA
>JAAAKG020147237.1:0-10498 GCA_010014905.2 Druon quercuslanigerum
CAAACAAACACTCGCAAAGTCAATGAAAACGCGGAGCGACTCCTCAGCACGTCCGCACGTCACGAAAGTCAACGGTCACGATTTTACTGATTTTACTGATTCTTTAGGAAAAACTTAATTATTCATGGCTAGAATGTAGCCACTGAACTGATTGAAATTAATAAAAAATGTAACTGATTTAAATTTAGCGTTTGAAATATTCTTAAATCTTTTAAAATATTAAACAATCAGAAAAGCCCTTTTATATCTTATTTTCTCTAAATTTGTACTGAGCATTTTCTTAAAAATTCTTGAAATCTTTTTGAATCATTTGAAATATGTGGAAAATCTGGTTATAAACACTCTAAAAATTTAAAAATCCTTTGTAACTTTTGAAATTTCTTAAAATCTCAAAAAAGCTAAAAAATCTTTTTAAATCCCTTGAAATCTCGTTTATGATGAAATTCGTTAATGTTCAGTCAATATAATAATTAAAAATGTAAAATATTTACATAAATTTAAAGGAGATTCATCTCCCTTTGTTATATATTCTACTATTTTCTTGAAAATTTAAATATTTTGTTTAAAATGCCACTCTTTCCTCAAAAATTCATCTATTTTTTTGCTAAACTTATCTACTTACTCGAAAGTTGAACACTTTGTCAAAGTTTCATTGTAACATTTAAATTGCGACTTTTTTGGTTGATTTTGTATTCTATTTTGTTGAAAATTATTTTTATATTTCGTTGAAAATAAATTTTTTAAAGTAAATTTAACTATTCCATTTCTGGTTGAAAACTTTTTTTTTCATCGAAAATTTAAGTACTTGGTTCAAAAATCCACTTTTTGGTTAAAAATTCAATTCTTTAGTTAAATGTTGATCGCTTTTCTTAAAAGTTTATTTTTATTATAATTCTTCATTTTTGTTAAAAATTTTGTCGAAAATTTCGTTGAAAATTTAACTATTATGCTCAAAAAATGTTTCCGTATCAAGTTTCTTCATTGAAAATATAACTATTCCGTTTGTGGTTAAAAATTGAAAACTAATACTATAAATTGAAAATTTATCTTTTCTTGTTAAAAATTTCTGTAATTGATTAAATTTGTCTTTTTTTGTAGAAAATTAACATTCTTGTTTAAAGATTTTTTTTTTGTTAAAAATGAACTGCGTGATTGAAAATTTATGTTTTGGTTGAGAATTTAGCTACTTTCTTGAAAATTCTTATTTTTTGGGCAGAATTGGTTAAATGGGTTACTATTCTATTTCTGTTTGAAAACTGTTTTTTTTTCATCGAAAATTTAAGTACTTGGTTTTAAAATCCACTTTTTGGTTAAAAATTCAATTCTTTTGTTAACTCTTGATCGCTTTTCTTGAAAGTTTATTTTTTAAGGATTCCTCATTTTTGTTGAAAATTTAACTATTATGCTAAAAAAAATTTTCCGTATCAAGTTGTTTCATTGAAAATATAACTATTCCGTTTGTGGTTGAAAATTAAAAACTAATATTATAAATTAAAATGTATATTTTCTTGTTAAAAATTTCTGTATTTGATTAAATTTGTCTTTTTTTGTAGAAAATAAACATTCTTGTTTAAAGATTTTTTTTTGTTAAAAATGAACTGCGTGATTGAAAATTTATGTTTTGGTTGAGAATTTAGCTACTTTCTTGAAAATTCTTATTTTTTGGCAGAATTGGATAAATGGGTTAACTTAAACTTTATTTAAATTTGAACAAATTTCGTAGAAATTATTTAATTGAACTTAATCTTTTTTGGTGAAAATTCAATTATTCTGTTGAAAAATTTTATTTCTGTTTCAAAATTTAACTATTGTGGTTTAGAATTAAGTTATTTAAAGTTTAAAGTTATTTATTGAAAAATTGAACTATTTGGTTGGCATTTTTTTATTGTAGCATCATTTTGTTTGAATGTTCAATTATTTTTTATTTTCTTGATTCAAAATTTATCTTTTTAGTTAAAAATGTATCTATACCGTTAAAAGTTTATCTTTCTTGATTTAAAATTAATTTTCTTGTTAAAAAATTTTCTTTTCCGGTTTAAAAGCAAACTATTTTCTAAAAAATTCGACTTTTTAGCTTAAAAGCTTAACTATTTTATTAAAAATTCGTATTTTTCGGTTGAGAACTTATCTTTTCAAGTTGACAATTTATCTATCAGGTTGAAAATTCATATATTTAATTGAAAATTCGTATTTTGGTAGAAAATTAAACTATTTAATTGAAATTAAGCATTTTTGTTGAAAATTCAATTATTTTGTTAAAAACTTTTATTTTTTATTTCCAAATTTAACTTTTGTGGTATATAATAAAGCTAGTTAAGGCATAATTAATCTATTTATTTAAAAATTGAACTATTTGGTTGGAATTTTTTTTGTAGCATTAAGTTTTTTATCAGAAAATGTAGCTATTCCATTTTTAAAGAAAAATTAACTTATTTGAGATGGCAATTTTGTTCACTGAAAATTCATCATATTGCTTAAGAGTCCAGTTACTTTTTATTTTATTGATTAAAAATTTATCTTTCCTGGTTTAAAATTAATTTTCTTGTTAAAAATTGTTCTTTTCCGGTTTAAAAACTTAACTTTTTTATTAAAAGTTTGTCTTTTCGGTTGAAAACTTATTTTTTTAAGTTGATAATTTATATATTTGGTTAAAAATTTATATATTTGATTGAAAATTCGACTTTTGGTCGAAAATGAATCTTCCTGGTTGAAAATTCATTTTTGTAAGTTAAACATACATCAATTTTTTTTGTTTTGACAATATTGCTCTTAAATGCTTTTAAATGAATTTAAATTTTATTTGTTGACAAGAAAATTAAGAAAAAAATTTGTATATTTTTACCTCTTGAAAGCCTCGTTTTATGTCCTTTAAAACAGCCTCTACAGCTTGCAAAGCATATTCTTCTCTGCCGCCTTTTTCTGCAATTTGTTTTTTTGATGATGGGTGAATCTTTCTTACAGTTAGATCTAATTTATTGATTCGGTCCCCGAATTCAGATAATAATTCCGCTCCAGTAGGTTTGCAATAATTATCTTTAAAAAAAATTTGATTTCATATGTATTCTTTCAAGAATAAATATTTTAGAAAACTATTTTAACTCTACAGTCCATATGATAAATGGAAAAAAAATAATAATTTATGAATATATATTTATGATTTTAATAGAAATTGAAATCCAGAAACCATCATTTTCTTCTGCTTGTGAAAAATTCTCATTTTCTGTCTCATTTCCAGATTTTTCCTTGTATCTAAATTCGGCATTCATTTTTTCTTTCAATCGAGGGGTTCTAAATTTTTTATTATTATTAAGTGCATGACAATTATAAAAAGCGAAGAATTAATATTTTAATTCTTAATTCTTACCTTTTATAATAAACTTTTGCCTCCATACTCTCTGAATCTTTGGTCGATTGTATTTTTTTCAACTTCTGAGTTGGACTAACTTCATAAGTTGATTTTAATCCCGGATGATTCAAAATCACTGTTTCAGCAGTCGATATTATTTTAGCTACACTACAAGTTCCCTTTTGTAACTCCTGTTTCAAAATTAAATAAATTAGTTAATTAAAAAATAACTTAGGGACTTACTGAAGAGGGGTTGCCTTGTTACTAAATCGGTACCCTCGAAACGTAAATAATCACGGCCGCCTGAACCGTCTTCAATTGGAATGCACAATCTTGCGCAATAGACTTGAGTGAGTACTCGAGCAATGCGGCTCTTTCGGGGCATTCAGAGGCGTGAGTCACAACCGCTTCTCGTCCTGCCCCTTAAGATCTTTGGTTACAGTAAACAACTTTTTAGCTTACGACAATTTACATTTTTTAAATGAAAACCTCATATAAACAATGTAACTTTCTCTAAGGACTTTCTAAGTAGCTAATTGCTGGATCAAGGATGGTCATTAGGGTGGTAGAAAAATGTTTTTTCGAATTTTTATGCACATCCCCCTGAAATTTTTTCAATTTCACAAATAGATAAATTCATTTCTTTTATTAAAAATTTGTATATTTAAAGGTTGCGCAATACCCATGAAGTTTAACACGAATCTTCTTTGGATGAAAATTTTTTAATTTTTTAAAGTTATATTTTTAATTCATCTGTTTTAGAAGAAATGTTATCTTTCTTGAATAGAAATTTAACTTTTCGGTTAAAAAGTCATACTTTTTAGTTGAAAATTTTCTATTCTGTTCAAAATTTGAATATTTCGTACAAAATTGACTTTTTTTTTAATTTATTAGTTCGATGATTTTATGGAAAATAATTGGACTTATTTTATCATAAAATACGATAAATTACAGAAAAATTCCGGAATTTTTTGTATAGTCCGAATTACCGTAAATTTAAGAAGTTTTAAAAATTATCTTGATTTGCAACATATTCAAAACTGTGTATTTCAAAATGAAAAAGTATACTGTGGAAAATTAAATTTTTTACTTACTATTTTTCTTTTCAGTTTCAGAATTAAACAATTTTGGAAGAAAATTTAACTGTTTGGTTAAAATTCGATTTTTTGAATGAAAAATCCATTTCTTTGTTAAAAATTATTTGGTTTGGACGAATTCAACTATTTCTGATTTAAAATTGGACTATTTTTTTTAATTTCTTGTTTTAAAATTCAAATATTGGGTTAGAAATTGACTTTTTGTTTGGATGAAAATTGTATTTCATGGTAGAAAATCTTTTTTGATGAAAAAGTAGTCTTTTTGTTTGAAAAAAACCTTTTTTGTTAAAAACTCATTCTTTTTTGTTTAAAATTCAAATTTTTTATTGAGAAGTAATTTGTATTTATTTCGGATTCAACCATTTCTTTTTTGAAAATTCGTCTTTCTAGATTAACACAACTTTTTCTAAAATTGACGATTTGTGATGAAAATTGAACTTTTTTGTAGATAATTTGTCTTTTTTGATTAAAAATTCAACTGTTTCGTAAAAATTATTTTTCTTTCTAGAGAAAACCAACTTTTTTGGTATAAATTCGTCTTTTTGTTCTAAAATTAAACCGTTTTGATAGAAACTTAATTTATTTTTTTGTATAAAATGCAACTATTTGCTTAAGAAATGATTTGTTTTCGCTGAGTATTCAAAAATTTTTTTGAAAATTTGCCTTTTCGGATCAATTTAATTGCTTCTGATTTAAAATATTATTGTTTTTTTATTTAAAAATTTAAATATTTTGACAAAGAATGAAACTATTGGGTTAAAAATGTATAACTCATCTTTTTGCTTAATGACTCCACTATCTCACTAAATTTCTTGTTAAAGTTCATTTTTTTTTGTAGATTCATAATTTTTGTTTAAAATTCAAATTTTTGTTAAAAATTCACCTTTTTGGTAAAAAGTTAATTATTTTAACTGAAAATGTATCTCTTTGGTTTCCAATTTAACTATTCAAGTCGAAATATTATTATATAATTTGTAGACTGCAAATTTAAATTATCTATTTCAAGATTAATTAGTTTACTTGAAAATTTATCGCTTTGTTTGAAAATTAAAATTTTTATTGAAAACTAATATTTTCGGGTATAAAAAACCTTATTTGTAGAAAAATAAACTATTTAGATAAAATAAAAACTATTTTATTTTATTAGATGAAGATTCATCATTTTAGTTGAAGATTTCTTTGTATTTAAAATGTAAATCTTTACTTTTAATTTATGTTTTTTGGATAAATTTAACTGTTGATGATTTAACATAATATTTTTTGGTTTTAATATAAAACATTTTATATTTTGTTAAGATTTAGTCAACTTTTTGAAACAAGTTTTTCGTTGTTTATAAAAAGTCTTTCTTGTATAAAAATTCAACTATTTGGTATAAAATTTGACTATTTTGTTAAAAACACATATTTTTGGAAGAAAAAAATCATCGTTTTGGATTTAAAATTTAATCCTTACGTAGAAACTTATTTTTTGTTACAAAATTCATACTTTGATCTTGAAAAGTCGACTGGAATCTTTTTTGGATAAAAATTCAACTACTACTACTGAAAATAAGATTAATTCATTTTTTGTTGAAAATTCACCTTTTTTAATTAAAATCTCAACTATTTTGTTGAATTGCGTGTTTTGTTCGAAATCAATTTCTTCGGTTATAAATTTAGCTATTTATTAGTTAAAAACTCGAGTATTTGGTTCAAATTTTTAATTATTTGTCGAGAAAACGTCCTCTTTGGTAGAAAAAGAATCTTCTTGTTTGAAAATTCGTGTTATTTGGTGTAATTCGACTGTTTTTTAAAATAAAAATTCAAATATTTTTCGGTGGAATCATAAACTACTATACTTTTTGTTTACAATTCTTGTTTTATATTGAAAACTCATCTCTTTAGTTAAAAATTCAAAAATATTTTGTTAACATTGTTTAAAAATAATTATTTACATCACTGAAAATTTTATTATTTTCTTTTTTGTTGCAAATTCATCTTTTTGAGTTCAACATTTAAATAATTGGTTAAAAGTTATTTTTTTTTGTTCTAAATTATATTTTTGAATATACATTTTATTAATTAAAACTGTATGTATTTTGTTCAAAATTCATCATTCTTGGTAGAAAATTGATCTTCGTGATAGAAAATTCATATTTTTTCGCTTACTTCAACTGGTTTTTTATTCAAAATTAAAATATTTGGGGGAGGGGGGTGGGGAATATCAACTAATACCCTTTTTGTCGAAAATATATTTTTCTTTGCCGAGGATTCTTCTCTTTAGATGAAAATGCAAATATTTGTTTTAATTTGCTTGCTTTGTTGAAAAATAATTGTTTTTACTGAAAATTAGATTATTAAATTTTTTGTCTAAAATTGATCTTTTTGAGTTAAAAACTTAAATATTTGTTAAAAAGTTGATTTATTGTGTTATATGTTTGTATTTTTTATAGAAAACGAATCTTGTTGGTTGAAAAATGATCTCTTTGGTTAAAATTTTTTTTTTCTTTCTAAAATATTAAAAAAAAATGGCATTGAGATTATTGATATTATTGAGATTATATGAGATTATTGATATTATAGGTTGCATACCTGAAAGAAAAACTCATAGCGTTCAGAGAAAATAAAAAATTTCTCAACCCAAAGAAAGGGAAATTTAAAATTGAGATTTTGTAGCAACCTTGAATAAAATTGTTAACTTATACCTTTCCGCCTACCGTGTCAAAATTAATTCTTCTTTCATCATATTTTGGTTTAACCGGATTGAATTTCAGAGGAACAACAATCTTGAAATCGTCTCTTTCATCCAGAATTGCCATTTGTTGAGGAGTTCCACTGTAGGGATATTAATAACATGAAGAAGGTGGGCCATTATAATATATCTACCCCAAAATCTCCGGAAATAAGCGGTATACAAAAAAATTGTTCAGACAAAAGCTGCTTAGGGCAAAAATGGTTTTGATCTTGAAATCAATTTTCAAGGTTATTTGAAGTTCACATTGACCTTTTTAAATGGGAACTTATATTTTTGACATTAGATTCTGAAAGAGCGAGAAATTTTAAGCCCGAAATTATAGTTAGAGTTAATTTTCACAAGGTCAAATAAAGATTAAATCGAGGCAAAATTTCCAAAATCAAGCGGAACACGATTTTTTCGTTTTCTTTTTTTTAAACGTTTAAGCAACAAAAAGGTTAAGATCCAAACCAATAAACTCCACACTTTGACCTTCGTACGACCTTCCAAGTTGGCCTCAAGGTCAATGAGATCAAGGTCGTTGGTCCCAAATTAACCCCAGCTTTGTGTTGCCCAAACGTGTTAAAAAAATAATACAAAAAATCATGTTCTGAATGATTTTTGACATTTGACCTCGACTTAACCTTTATTTGACCTCAAAAAAATTGATTCTAACTCTAATTTTGGACGTAAAATTTTCCGCTCTTCAAGAATCTAATGTCAAAAATAGGGGTTCCCATTTAAAAAAATTAATGTGACCATCAAGTAACCTATAAAATTGATTACAAGGTCAAATCCGATTTTGCAGAAAGATGGTAGAAAGATGGTATCGCTTATTTCCGAAGATTTTGTGGTGGATGGATTAAAATGGCCCACCCTGTATTTAAAAATCAATCAGAAAATAATGATTTCTATAATTAAATTTTTGATTATAGAAAGTTGTGAGTTAAAGAATGTTGTATGAGCAGAAATTTTGACTCACTGAAATTTATGTTTATACTGTCATTTTTTATCTCTTCGGAAATTCAACCGCCATAGCGCTAAAATTGGATTTTGGATTTCTATTTTCACTCTTTGCAATTTTCTTTAAAAAAGTATTTAATATTTAAAATCTATTGAGTAAGCAGGGTTGACAAGAAACATTATCTTTAAAATTCTCTGATTTTTCTCTAACCAATTTTTTATTTTCACTGAAAATTAATATATAAAGTTCCACATTTTTAATTTTTACCGTGAAATTAAAATTAAATTTTCAGCAAAATGTTGGAATTGTTTACTTGCAATAACAAAAAATTTAACTTTAAACCAAAAACCGTTACATTATTAACCAAATGATAAAATTTCTTTGCAGGCAATGGAATCTTCAGACAATAAATTTTAAAACTCAAAAAGGACAGATTTTTATTCAAACAGATGAATTAAAAAAAAAATGCTCTAAAATTTCCCCTAAAAAAATAATTTAAAAAAAAAACTAAATTTTTTACACTCAAAAAATTAAACTTGTTGAAAACTAGTGGAATTTTCAACCTGCAAAAATAAATTTTCAACAAGATTATCACATTTCCAAAGAAAAAAATTAAAGCTCACCCAAAAATTTTTAAATGTTCAACCAAATAATGAAATATTGTTGAAGACCATTAAATTTTCAAGAACAAATTTCAAACTCAAACGGTCAAACGGTTCTATTTAAATAGAAATTTGTTTAAAAAATGTTCGAATTTTCGACCAAAAAAAAATATTTTTCAATAAAATACTTAAACTTTCAACAACTTAATAAAATGTTTAGCATGATAGTAAAACTTTTAAATAAATACTTGAAGTTTATACTTACAGAAATGCATTTTCATTTGACTAGTCAAATTTTTAAATAAAGATATTAAACTTCAATAAAAAATAGATGATATTTAACCAAAAAAAAAAAGAAATACATTTTAAAAAAAAATCTACCAAATCCTATAACTCTGACAATTTTCTTTTTATCAAAAAAAGTTAGAGGGATAAATTGTTAAAACTTTCGATTACTATAAGCGGCCGTACACAAAATTTTCAAATTTTGAAATCGACCCTTTGAGCACTGAATTCTCGTGTTTTTTTTTACTTAAAATTATTTTAATTTGTCTAGTGAAATATTTATCAACATTTGTTAATTTATTTTAAATTACTTAAACAAATGGAATTTCGTTAAATTATTTCTTTTTAATTATTTTCCGATTCGATAAGAAATATATTATTATTTATTTTTAACAGCCTTTAATTTTTGTTTAAGAAATATTTTTCCAAGCCATTTTTTAAATTTTTCTGACAAATTTAAATCAATTTAAATGACTTTTTTAGAAGAATACAATATGTTTACACAATCACAAATTAGTTCATCAATGTTGTTAAATATACCACTTGACCAAGAGTGATAATTTTTATAAAAAAATATATATGTGCAGGACAATTATTTTAACAAACGGAATTTCTTAAAAAAATTAAATATTATTCAAACAATGTTAATAAATATTTCAAAACAGAAATATGAATAATTTTGAATAATATATTTTTAGTTATGTAAACAAATTCCATTTTTTTAATAATTGACAAATGATGAAACTTGAACCGGCACCTGTTAAAATAAAAAAATTAAAATACATAAATAAAAAATATGAAATTTATTTTTTCAAAATTGGAAAGAAATGGGGAGTCCATTGCCCTCTAAAATGAAAAAGGTCGTAGCCGGATAAGCATGAAAGTTAAAATAAAATTTTGAATAATCAAAAAATCTAATTTTCTCAAAAACGACTTTACCGATCATGATGGTCTAAATATATGTTATAGAGGGTACTAAAGGGATTGCGAAAAAAATTCAATAATCAGTTCTGTTGATTATAAGAGGATAAAAAAATTATTAAAATTTTTAAATAATTCTTTTGAAAGGAAGTGCTTCTGGAACACAAAAAATTTTTCTTCTATATCAAGCTCACATTCAAGGCATCAATATATATTTTTGCGGAAATGATCAAAGCATTACTTCATAGTTAAAAAAAAAATAAAAACTACTTTTTGGTCCCTCACATGTATGTAATTCAATAAGAATGAGGGGCCAACTTAATTTTCAGCTTATGACGTAGTAAGTTATACGCAATGGTGTAATAAAATTGAGATGCAACAGCATTATTCCACTAAAAACAAATTTTATCGTGAATTCCCCAGTCATAGTGTCTATCGATTATAAGTAGATAGAAAAATACTTCTTTTTGTTGACTGCTGACATTCGTCAAATTAATTTCATGTTTGCCCAGGATGCATCACGTGGAGGTCGCCAGTCAGATTATCATCCCTTACTTTATTTACACTATA
>JAAAKG020147238.1:0-10498 GCA_010014905.2 Druon quercuslanigerum
ATTAAATGTAAAAGATTGAAGTATTGGAGAAACGACCCAAGCTAATAAAAAAAAAAGACAAACGTTTCTCTTCCAAAAAATGGCGAAAACTCATTCAAATTTGGCATGAATAATTGTTGATAGGACCAGTAGATTTTGTTTCAATCTTTAAAAATAACATTCAAGATTAAAAAATTACATTTTTCGGAAAGCGACACATGGTACCAACTAAAATTAACAGACTAAAGTTCTTCACCCCCAAAAAATTTATTCATTTATTATTACTCATTTTTAGATATGAGAGTAGATTTTCTTTCAATCGTTAAAAATAAGATTACAAATTCAAGCAGTAAATTCTTGGAAATTTGAACCTGTTTGTCAACTTGTCACACTAAAAATTTTTTAAAATATTAATCGGCTTCATATGTCTGAAATTTTATTTTTGAATTTGAAATCGGTCTCGCTGTGCATTATTTGAGTCTTTAAATTGATTGAATCCGATTGGCAACTCCAAATTTACATTTAATTATTAGTGTTTGACATCAGTAGCCTGATAGCATGGAACGTTGCGGAAACGCCCCTGGAACGTAACAAAGAGGAATAACCGTTATTGTTATTTTTAACAACAAGAAAGTATCTCCTAAGTAAGACAAGAAGATGAATTGTTTAAAAACATAGAGCTAACTCAGCGTTGCATCAGCTTTGCGTTCCCCAAGTTGATTGATCTATGCGCTGCATCGATTGAATGTCCACTCATTGAAAATGAAATCCCCAAAATGAGACTACCCCGAAAAGGATGTGTTTTTATCACCTAAATCATGGGTTTGATATTGTCAGAACTTTGGGAAGTATGCCTTGGGCTTTTTCAATTGTATTATATGTTTCTGAATCCTTGATGCAGATACGATTTAAGTACTTGATGCCCTAAGGCTTTTTTTACCGCTTATAAAAATTCCGATTCTCCAAGTAATTCAACACAATTCTAATTACAAAAGATGTTTAGCCACATATTAATTATTATTAGACTTGAGCCTTAAATGTGCAGGGTTCAATGTGTGGATATAAAGCGTGTAGAGTTTAATGTGTAGGCCTTTTTATCAGGAAACTTTGTATCTTGACAGTATTAATGTATAGAGTTTAATGTGCAGAGTTTTAACGTGGAGAGTTTATTTGTGTAGACTTTAATGTTCAAGCTTCCTAATTTTCGAGTTTAATGTGTAGAGTTAAATGTGTAGGGTTTTTGCGTGGAGACTTTAATGTGCACAGTTAATGTGTAGACTTAAATGTGTAGACTCGACGTTTACGCTTAATGTGTAGAGTTCATATAATGTGTAGATTCGATATGTGTAGTATCGACCGGGCCCCGGTGGTTATGGCTGCTTATTATACATTGATCATCATTATCTGACAGTCTTTGGCGAAAGCTCCTGCATAAAAATTAATTACGCGTGGAACTCAAATAATTTCAATTTTAGAAATAATCCGAAAGAAAAATTTTACAGACACAGCTTACTACAAATCATCATATCCTGAATAATGAAGGTGCATCAGTTAATTTAAAATTTTAAAGTTGTTCTTATCCATTATTGGGATATTGTCATTGTCCAATTGTTAGTTGACATTGTTGGTTGTTGCCTTCCGTTAATAAAGGTTTTATTAACCGTTGCCAGGTGCTGCTAATCGTTTTTATCGGTAATGATTGGCTATTCTTTGTTCGTTATTATCGCTTAATAGGGGTGTTATTATTTCATTTGAGAAATTTATGTTATCGGATGTCCCGGGCTATTAGCATGTATTGCTTGATTTTTACTGTCTATTAATAGGGTTGTTTTTAATTGTTATGGGTTAATACCTTTCATTACTTGGTTGTTGGTGTCCGTTTATAATGTTACTATCAACTGTTTTTTAATCTTGTTTGATTTATAATTATTATCTATTGCTTAACTGTTATCTTTCCTTGCTAAGAGTTATAATAATTGTTTCTATGCTTTGTCCAATTCAAGGATCACTATTGTCTATTGTTAGTTATTATTGTATTATACATTAATAGGGGTATTTTAACAGTTTCCAAATGTTCTTATTGTTGATTATAATGGTTCGTTATTGTATACTCCTCTATTTTTTAGTGTTAGTCTGCTGCTTAATCAGTATTTCCCGCCTCCAAGGTCCTGCTTGCCCCTTCCTGAAGGTTGTTATTAAACATTATTTTGGGTAATTATTATCTATTAATTGGTGTTTATTATCCGTTAATATGGACATTATTAACCTTGTCTCGTGATTATTATTCATGTTCTTATGGACAATGATTCTATACTGTTTGGTTGTTATTATCCTTTAAAATTTATATTAATCATTGCTTCTACGTGTAGTTATTATCCATCATCAGGATTATTACTTGTCCATTGTTTAATATTGTCTCTAAGAGTGTTTTTCAACTTTTCTGGAGGTTTTTGATGATTATTTTTAGGGATAATGATTTGTATTACTGAGTGGTTATTATCCGTTGCTATGGCTACTACAATGCTCATCATTGTCCGATACTTTTTTCTATAAGTGCCTAGCTCGCTCAGGTGGAAGCTCATGCATGAAAATTGTTTCCACGTGAAATTCAAATAATTTAAATTTCAGAAATAATCGAAGAGAAACAGTCAGCTTGCTACAAATTATGATTCGCTATAGAATGAAGGTGCATCGGTGAACTTCGAAGTGGAAAGAGATATGGTCAATTGTTTAGTTATTATTATCTTTTGCTGAAGTTGTTCTTATCCATTATTGGAAGATTATCATTTTCTATTTCTTGTTTTTTCATTGTCTGCCGTTAGGCTTGACATCAACTATTGTTCAATTACTATTGCCCGTTTCTAAGGTCCTGTTTGACCCTTTTTAGAATTGTTAACAAACATTCTTCTGGGTAAGTATTGTCTATTAATGGATTATTATTATCCGTTAATACAAGTATTAATAACCTTTAAGAATCACAGGGTCATTTTTTATCCTTTGTTTATTATTTTCTTTTATAGAGCTATTCAACTTTTCTGAACGTTCTTATTAGTTGCTTTTTAGATGTACTGATTTGTATTACTGGGTGGTTCTTATCCGTTGTTATGGCTACTACATTGATCATCATTGTCCAACAATTTTTTCTGTAAGTCTTTTAGGTGGAAGCTAATGCAGGAAAATTAATTACACGTGGAACTCAAATAATTTAAATTTCAAAAATAATCTGAGAGAAACAGTCTACTGGTACAGCTTTCTACAAATCATGATTCCCTAGAGAGTAACCATGCAACGGTGAACTTTAAAGTGGAAAGAGATATGGTCAATTTTTTAGTTACTATTATCCTTTCCGGAAGATGTTCTTATCCACTATTGGGGGATTGTCATTGTTTATCTTTTGGTTGTCATTACTTGCTTTTTGTCATCCGGTAATAAGGGTGTTATTCACAGTTTGTGGTTGTTGTATATCGTTTTTGTCGGTGATGGTTGTTCATTTTGTGGTTATTATTATCTCTCGATAGGGGTATTATCTCTCGATAGGGATGTTATTATTTGCTTTGAGATTTTCCTGTTGTCTGTTATTCCGGGCTACTAGTATTATTGCTTCCTTGTTACTATCCATGAATAGGGATGCTTTTCATTGTTAGGGATTAATAATTTTAATTTCTTGATTTTTGGTGTTAGTTAATAGTGCTACTATCAGCTGCTATAGGGTTTTTATTGATTATTTGGATTGGTAATGATTATTTATTGCTTGATTGTAATTTCCCCTTACTAAGGATGTTATTAATTCTTTCTAGACATTGCTGTCTATCTTCAAGTGTCGCTATTGTCTACTGTTTAGTTATTATTGGATAACCTATTAATGGGGGTAGTTATTATACATCACAAGGTTTATTTCTTGCCCACTGTTTATTATCATCTCTAATAGTGTTATTCAACTTTTCTGGAGGTTGTTATTGATTGTTTTTAGAGGTAATGATTTGTGTTACTGGGTGGTTCTTATCCGTTGTTATGGCTACTACATTGATCATCATTGTCCAACAGTTTCCTAGGTCTCTTAGGTAATGCTAATGCATGAAAATTAATTACACGTGAAACTCAAATAATTTCAATTTCAGAAATAATCTGAGAGGAACAGTCTACAGGTACAGCTTGCTACAAATCATGATCCCCTAGAGAGTGGCGGTGCATCAGTGAACTTTAAAGTGGAATGAGATATGGTCAATTGTTTAGTTACTATCGGTGATGCTTGTTTGTTGTGTGGTTATTATTATCTTATTATAGGGGTTTTATTATTTGCTCTGAGATATTCCTGTAGTCTGTTATTCTGGGCTATTAGCATTATTGCTTCATTGTCACTGTCCATGAATAGGGATGCTTTTCATTGTTAGGGATTAATAGCTTTAATTGCTTGATTGCTGATGTCAGTTAATAGTGCTGCTATCAGCTGTTCTTGGGTTTTTATTGATTATTTTCATTGGTAATGATTATTTATTGCTTGATTGTAATTTCCCCTTACTAAGGACGTTATTAATTCTTTCTAGGCGTTCCTATCTGTCTTCAAGGGTCCCTATTATCTACTGTTTAGTTATTGTTAGTTATTGTTAGTCTATTGTTTAGTTCTGGAGGCTGTTACTGATTGCTTTTTAGAGTAATGATTTGTATTACTGGTTGTTTCTTATCCATTTTTATGGCTACTACATTAATCATCATTGTCCGACACTTTTTTCTATAAGTGCTTAGGTCTATTAGGTAATGCTAATGCAGGAAAATTAATTACACATGGAACTGAAATAATTTCAATTTCAGAAATAATCTGAGAGAAACAGTCTACTGGTACAGCTTGCTACAAATCATGATTCCCTAGAGAGTGACGGTGCATCAGTGAACTTTAAAGTGGAATGAGATATGGTGTGCTATGATGTCGAGAGGCTTTCGGAAAGTGGTAGAGAGTGTCGAGGAAAGAGGTTTGGGGTTTGGGTACGAGTATGGCAACAATTGTAAAAAAAGCTCAACGAGCTCGTTGATCCGTCGACTGCACCCGGAAATTGCGTTGGTTGAATTATTGCGGGTGCTTAAAAAAATACCCTGAAAGAGAGGATAGGTGTCGAGAATAGGGTCCTAGTGAATTCTGCATATATAGAAATTACGACATATAGTATGTTATATTCTACAAAGGGTTTCACTTATTAGAGGCTCTCAGAGGTGAAACGCGAATTTCCATAAAGAGCTATCGTTAAAAGCTTCTGTATTAGCTCGAATATAGGACGATTTTTATTACCTTTTAAATTCTCTTTTTTATTAACACATAGGAGCAACGGGTTATCATTTTTTTCTAAAATTCCTTGTCTCACACTTAAAATTATTTCATTTCCCGGATTTCTCGAATGCCTTTTCAGGGAGACAAAAAGCGAAAAAAATTTTTTCGAGAAGGAAACATTTTGTATAGGAATATGTGAATGAAATATGTTTATAGTGGAAGCTTAATGAACCATAAACAAAAGCAATGTTAATAGCGAATCTTTACGATTGCCTTTATGCAACTAAAATTATACGCTTCTATAGTAAAACCAGATTTTGTATGGCGATGCTTTGAGTGATTTATATTTATGGGGACCAGCGTGTATTACAAAATTATGAGAACGACATAGAAAAGATTTTATTCCGAATCGTATTTTATTGACTAAATGAATTGAAGTACTTAAAAAATAATTAGGAAGTGATAACACCAACTTTTACATGAATGATATTTTTTGTTGCAGAAATGTGTTTTGGAAAATTTGTTAAATCAGAGTGGGAGAGAAATTTCAATTTTCCTATATTGGACTATATATAGTTATGGCTTTAGAAATTAATTTATCTCTTTCTACGATGTTTCTCTTAGGATTTATCTGGTAAAGACGTCCACTTCTTGTGGATAAAATAAAAATTCAGCAAAATAGTGTCAACAAAATATTTTAATTTTCATTCAATTTTTTGTTAAAAATATAACATTTAACATTTATTTTCAACCAAATAAAATTATTTTTGTACCAAAAAGACGAACTAAAAAAATGTATCAATTTTCCACAAAATAGTTGTAATTTCATTAAAAAAATACTCAAAAATAATAAATTATAAATGTTGACAAAATTTATTTTAAAAATTTACGTTTAACCAAAAGTAGAATAGTTTATATTTCAAACAGAAATGATTTTAATTTTAAATAAAAAAGTTTTATTTAACGAGAACAAAAATTTCAAACAAATATTTGAATTTTCGAAAAAAATAGATTTATTTTTTAAAAAATAAGAATCTTCAGTGACGAGGGAACAAAAGTTTCAATCAAATTGTGGAATTTTACACTCAATTAGGCGAATTTTCTACAAAGCATTTTTTGTTTGATATTCATATTTTTTTCGTTGAATTAAATTGAATATTCAACTACTTCATTGAAAGTTCAACTCCTTTATTTAAAATTTATTTTCTGGTGAAAATTCATCAATTTAGTTTAAATTCATCTCTCTGGATGAAAATTTAACTATTTTCTTAAAAATTATTTTTTTTTATAAAAATAAATTTTAAAACTCAAAGTTAAACTATTCCATTTTTTGTTAAATATTTATCTTTTTTATTTGAAAATGCGTCTATTTGGTAGAAAATGTCTCTTCTTTAATTAAAAATTCCCTATTTAATTAAAAAACTATTAAATTAAACCGGAAAAGACCATTTAATAAAAAAATCAACAATTGAAAATATTTGAAAATAGCTATAATTTGTATTGAAAAAACATGAAAAACATAAAAACAACAAATTCCTTCAGTTTAAAGAACTGAAAATTAATAAATTAATGTTAATAAATATTCCACTAGATCATTAGTAATAATTTTTAAGGAAAAAACGAATTTTTGAAGAAAAAAATTATTTGAACAAGTTTCATTTGTTTAAACAATAAAAAAATTGATAAAAAATGTTGATAAATATTCCACTAGCCTAAAAATAATTTTTAGGGGAAAATTCTAATTTTTGAACAAAATTATTTAAACAAATTCCATTTGTTTTAATTAATGAACCAATGTTAATAAATATCCCACTAGACTGATACTAATAATTTTTAGGGAAAAAACAAAACTTTCGAAAAAAAATTATTTAAATAAGTTCTATTTCTTTAAACAATAAAAAATTAATGAATCAATGTTAATAAATATTCCACTAGACTAATAAAAATAATTATTAGGGGAAAATTCGAATTTTCGAACAAAATTTACTTCAAAAATTCCATTCGTTTAAATACTTTTATGTCACTTAATGGAAATAAACTGCCAGTTCAAAGAATTAAAAAAAAAAACATTTTTTACACGAACGGAGGTGATTTAAATATTTAAAAAATAATTTACCAGTGTTTTTAAATATTCCACTAGACCAATAGTAATAATTTGTATTTAAAAAAACTTCAAAAATATAAAAACGACAAATTCTTTTTGTTTAAAAAATTTAAAATTAATGAATTAATGTTAATAAATACATAATTTTTCGACATTTTGAACACTGTATTCTCATATTTTTTTACTTAAAATTATTAAAATTGGTTTGGGGAAATATTTACTATTATTAATCAATTCATTTTGAATTATTTAAACAAATAGAATTTTGTTTAAATCATTTATTTCTAAGATTTGTTTATTTTTCCGCCTTAAAATTATTACTATTAGTCTAGTGGAAGATTTAATAACTTTGGTTCATTTTTTAAATTGTTTAAACAAATGGAATTTGTTTAAATATATATATATTTTTTAATTCGTTTTTTTCCTTAAAATTTATTGCAATTGGTCTAAAGGGATATTTATTAACATTAGTTCATTATTTTTTAATTTTTTAAACAGATTATTAGTTAATAGCATTATTAGTTGAAAACCCAGTAGCCATAATTTGTATTAAAAAAACTTCAAAAACATAAAAACAAAAAATTCCTTTTGTTTAAACAACTAAAAATTAATAAAGTAATGTTAATAAATATTCCACTAGACAAATACTAATAATTTTTAAGGGAAAAACGAATTTTTAGAAACAAAATTATTTAAACAATTTCCATTTGTTTAAACAATTAAAAATGAATAACCAAATGTTAATAAATATTCCACCAGACTAATAATAATAATTTTTATGGGAAAATTCGAATTTTCGAACAAAATTATTTAAACAAATGCCATTTGTTTAAATTCTCTAATGTCACTTAATAGACATAAACTGCCAGTTCAAAGAATCTTTAAACAGAAAAACATTTTTTACATAAATGTAACTTGTTTAAATAATTAAAAATTAATCAATAAATTTTGTTAAATATTCCGTTTTTATTGAAAAAATGAATTTTTGAAAAAAAATCATTTAAATAAATTCAATTTGTTTAAACAATGAAAATTTAATGAACCAAAGTTAATAAATATTCCACTAGACTTATAGTAATAATTTTTAGGGGATAAACCAAATTCTTGAAAAAATTATTTAAACAAATTCCATTTGTTTAAATACTTTTATGTTACCTATTAGAAATAAACTGCCAGTTCAACGCATTTTTGGAGAAAAAAACCATTTTTTAAACAAATGGGATTTGTTGAAATAATTAAAAATTAATTAACCATTTTTTTTAATATTCCAGTAGACCAATAGTAATAATTTTTATTTAAAAAAACTTCAAAAACATAAACACAAGAAAGTCCAATTGTTTAAACCAATGAAAATAATTAAGTTAATGTTAATGAATATAAAACTAGACCATTAGTGATAATTTTTAAGGGAAAAACGAATTTTTTGAAAAAAATTATTTAAACAAATTTAATTTGTTTAAACAATGAAAAGTTATTGAAACAATGTTAATAAATAATTATGTCATTTAATATAAAGAATCTCCCAGTTCAAAAATTTTATTAAAAAACACGCTTTTTTACTCAATTGGGATTTGTTTGAATAATTAAAAATTAATTAAACACTTTTTTTAAATATTCAACTAGATAAATAGTAATAATTTTAATTTAAAAAACTTCAAAAACATAAAAACAACAAATTCCAATTGTTGAAACAATTAAAAATTATTGAATTAATGTTAATAAATATTCCCCTATACCAACAGTAAGAATTTTTAAGGGACAAAATTAATTTTTGGAAAAAAATTATTTAAACAAATTAAATTTGTTTAAGAAATTAAAAATAAATGAACCAATGTTAATAAATATTCCACCAGACTAATAGTAACAATTTTTAGGGGAACATTCGAATTTTCGAACAAAATTATTTAAACAAATTCCATTTGTTTAAATACTTTTATGCCACTCAATAGAAATAATCTGCCAGTTCAAAGAATTTTTGAAAAAAACGTTTTTTTACACAAATGGGATTTGTTTAAATAATTAAAAATTAATTAAACAATTTTGTTAAATATTCCACTAGACCAACAGTAATAATTTTTACCTAAAATACTTAAAAAAAACATAAACACAACAAATTCTATTTGTTGAAACAATTGGAAATTAATACATTATTGTTAATAAATATTTCAAAAGACCAATAGTAATAATTTTTAAGGGAAACCCCAATTTTCGAAAAAAATTGTTTAAACAAATAGAATTTGTTTAAACAATTAAAATTTAATTAACCAATGTTAATAAATATTCCACTAGACTAATAGTAATTATTTTTAGGGAAAAATTCGAATTTTTGAACAAAATTATTTAAACAATTTCTATATGTTTAAATACTTTTATGTCACTTAATAGAAATAAACTGCCAGTTCAAAGAATTTAAAACAAAAAACATTTTTTACACGAATGGAAGTGATTTAAATATTTAAAAAATAATTTACAAATGTTGTTAAACATTCCACTATACCAATAGTAATAAGTTGTATTAAAAAACTTCAAAAACATTAAAACAACCACTTTTTTTGTTAAAAAAATTAAAAATAATGAACTATTGTTAATAAATATTCCACTACACCAATAGTAATAATTGCTAGGCGAAAACGAATTTTCGAAAAAAATTCTTTTTCATAGACATATGTGTTTGACACGCCTAACCTACCCCCACGAGTACCTGAAAACTACCCTTAAAACCAAAAATGTAAATTCTTCATGAAATCTACATTTTGAATACTGTAGTCTCGTATTTTTTCACATGAAATTATTAAAATTGGTCTGGTGGAATATTTACTATTATTGGTCAATTAATTTCTAATTATTTAAACACAAAGAATTTGTTGAAATAATTTCTTTTCGAAAATTTGTTTCTTTTTCTCCCTTAAAGTTATTCCACTAAAAATTATTATTATTATTCTAGTGAAATATTTAATGGCAATGGTTCATCAATTTTTAATTGTTTAAGCAAATGGAATTTGTTTAAATAATTTTTTTCGAAAATTCCTTTTTTTCTTTAAAAATTATTATTATTGGTCTAGTGGAATATTGATTATCATTAAATAATATTAGATGTTAATTTTGTTTGTCTACTGGTCTATATCAATATTTTTAAAATATTGATAAATCTTAAG
>JAAAKG020147239.1:0-10498 GCA_010014905.2 Druon quercuslanigerum
AGAAATGTTCATTTAGGGTATTTCTCAATATTATTTTTTGTTAAAAATAATAATTCTTGACTTCTTCTTAATTTATTTCTTACCCTATCAATTGTATGGTTTTTAAAATAATATTTAGAGTAAGAAAATTACTCACTTGAGTACAAAACTGTTACAGTTGCATATTAAATATTGCATATAAAAGCAAATTTTTGAAAAAGTATCTTTTGGCTCTTTGCTTGTTTATGTATTATTGCACACAGAACTTCATTTGAAGATTTAAACCCATGTGGATCTTCAGCAATTAAAGCTGAGCAAATAATGAAAAAAAAAATTTTAATCGCTCGCGAAATAGAGGCTAAAAACGATTATGAGCAGTAAATTTCTGCTGTTAGCCACTGCGTGCACTTGCGCAATAGTGGCTGTCGTGAACCTGAGCATTACACAGTCCAAGTGGATGGCTGGACCCCACAAGACACCTTGCATATTTAAACACAAATTTGTTTATATATCAGTATAAAACGTAAATATAACGTGTATATTAGATATATATGTCTATATACAAAAAAAGAAAAATTCCTCTGAAAAGATGCCTTTCACAGAAGGAAGTTGAGAGCGCAAACTCCTACGACTCCAACTCGTACGATATTACGTAAGTCTGGGAGCGCGTGGGCGTGAGAGAGTATAAAAAAGGGCCGCAGAGGCGAAAATCGGATGATAGTATCTCGCAGCTGCAAAGCTCGGGTGACATCGGTAAAAATTGAAGGAAGGGTCTGAGGATTTATCCTTTTACTCTCCCATTCAAATACATCCAAAGTCGGAGGTTGCAAAGAATATCTAGTTTTACCGAAACAAGCTATTCGGAGTATCCTTTTAGGGAAATCTTCTAAAAGATCTAACTGGGTTGATCTATCGCCTGCGTTATTTAAAATAAAGAAAATTTCCTTGTGACTAAAGTCAACTCGAGAATTTTTATCGTGCGAATTCTTATTTTTCTTTGCTACTCTCAGAGCAAACCAAAATCTTGAAAAACTTATTACCTCCGGGATATTTTATTTTATTTCGAAAAACAGAATTTAAGTTCTCCTTGAGAACTCTGCATTAGTGCATTAGTGCCATCTCTTTTTATTTAGTCGTTGCTTTTCTTTTAAATTCTCCTTGTCAATTTCGTTTACGAGCGCTTAAATTGCCTCTTAATTCTCCAGGAGAATAATAATAATAGACTCTTATTGTTCTTATGATCAAACGATTTATATTTGCGGTCGATGTGTATGGTCTACCGAGACAATCGCCTAGATAAATAAAATCCTTTAGTTATAACATTGTAATCACGCAATTCTGTTACTATCTAGTTGGGCGAGTTTACTCCACAAACTATTTTGGATACAGAAACGAGTGGATACGTATGACGAAGACCTCTGAGTTTATTACAGTATTTTCAAATCTCTTCTTTCTAAAGGACTCCGGGTCCAGACTTTGTCGAAATTCCTAGAACGGAAATTGTAAATTTTATGGTTAGCTCTGGAACGCTCTGTTAAGCGCTGGCGTTTCCCCAAATTTTGTATCTCGGTCTCTCGACCCCCTGTTGCGTTGAGTGACACTCAACTCGAGCCTCAAGTTCCTGCGTACCGACTTAGGTTTACAATCCTCTAGAAGGACGTTTTCTGCCTGTACTCAGGCCGTGATCCTTATAATTACGGATGACCATACACAGATATTAGAATTAAGAGTCACATCCTTCAGGTGCAATCTTTATTAGGCTTTAGTGGGACTCGTGCTACCCGATTATTTAGAAGGTCGATAACCTAGATGTGTATCTTTACTCGTGAATTCTTTACTTTTTAAATGTCAAAATCTATAACATTTAATTTTGGATCTCTGTGATCATGATAAATAAGTCAAAGGGATATATTTTCCGAAGATAGAATTTAAAAGAGCAGCGAGCTCTACTTCATTTATTAAATTTCTGTATGTTATTATAGCGAATATAAAAATAAGAAATACAACAATCTTCTAGAGAATTGTATAAATGTAATAGCAGGCAATTATTTAACATATTGCACTTCGTCTGTATTTAGCTCAGGGCTTAATAGAAAACTGTAAAAAAAACTTCAGGTTAGTTTAGGTGCATTTAAATAAAATAATTTTATTAGTTAATAAGAAAAAGAATCTTATTTTTATCTCCAGAGATCCCCTTTTTCTTTATTTTAAATAATTAGTTACCATTCTCCGATGCAAATCTAGTGATTTCATCCTTAAGCTAACTTTGCTTAATTTTTATGATAATTATTAGAATATCCTAAAAAACGGCGAGTTACAATATATATACCCTGATGAACCTAAGAAACGGAAAGGAGCCTCTACAAAGTACCTGTAAAGACCCCACTGGGTACCCTTTCGCTTCTTTCTTTAAAAAACTCAAAAAAAAACAGGAAGATCAACTTCTAGATTATTGAAATTCGGATTCTATATTTAAATTTTCATTAGAAACTCACGTAATAATCGCAATACTTTTTTTCCAGCGTTTAAAATTTTTACAAATGTCATTAAATTCAGCTGAAGGTGACTTCAAGCGCATCCATATTAGCTCAATTACTATGTTGCGCACGAAGTTTAAAAATGAAATTAAAAATTGACAAAAAATATAAATAATTATATGTAATAATTAAATAAACGTAAAAAAAGAAGCTAATATTTCAAATTAGGAATTAGAGTGTAAAAATCTCATGTCGTGACCTCAAGGATACGGCTTGACTGCTCTCACTTGCATTGCAGCGTTACTGTCTGAGATTTCGACTGCATGGCGCTAAGTTCTAGACAAAATTCTTAAAGTTACCGACTGAACGCTTATTAACTGCTACTAAAAGAAGATGCACTTGAAGTATTTATGGGTACTTTCTAGAGGCTTCTTTCGGTTCCTTCGGTCCGCCAGAATATACATGGAACACTTTAATTTTGTAGATAAATTAATGTTATTAGGCTCAAACTTTTCGTCCTCTCTTCTAGTTTCTTATGTCGTATGTTGAATTTTGATGTTTCAAAATAGTGAACTTATATAAGTTGGCAAAGGTAAGTAACTGTCAAATTTCTTCGTTTAATTTGAATATAACTTTGAGGAAAAGATCATTTTTTCTATTGCTGTTGGCTTATTATATGTTTTTAGTATCGCTGATTACGCAAAATGGATAAAATACACTGATTACGAATTTCTCATCAGTTATACAAAATTACAAGATAGCGGTTCAAATAAGAATTTTCACACTTTAAATCGTTTTACGTGATTATAGCACGTGTTGGCTATTAAATTAGGGGTTTTTTGGATACTCTGATTACGAATTTCTCATTAGTTTCACGAGATTTCAAGATAGCGAGACCACGATGGCCGCTAGGAAACAGGTCATATAGGGCTATTAAAGTATGCATTTTCATATTGTTGGTACATCCATTGGATTATCAAGTATCATATAATGTGCGCTACAAACTTAATCTTATGGGGAAAAAAAATCTATAAAAGAGTCATATTTATGTAAATCTTCATTACTAGAACCATGTGTTAAATAGCATTAATGTACAGAATAATGTTATGGGTAAAATGGCAAGGATGGTTTAGCAAGAAAATATTTTGCAAAAACGTGCGCCGGACCGAAAAATGTGAAGATATCAATGAATTTTTATTTTTTTAATTAGAAAAATGTTATGATCATTCAAGGCATGAAAGGTATATTTTCATTACGTTTTTTCAAAATAAAATGTTTTTTACGGAAATGAAAATTTGAGAACAAAAACTGTAAAACGATTTTTTGTGGTTTCATGGAAAATTTTAGGTTATGGTGCACTGTGATTTCTAGAATTTCTTGCGCCGGAAATCACAATAAATTAATTTCTCATCCATTTTTATCCCCCCTCTCTTACCATCCCCCCACCCCCTCAATACTTCCCGTGTTGCATTTATTTTTTTATATTTATTATAAGTCATTTTAAAAATTACAAGAAAAACCATTTAGGTAACGATTAATTTTTGAAACAATTAATTTACTTGAACTATGATATTGAATTTAGCCCCTACTAATTGTTTTGATTTCTTTCTTTATTAAATTAAGACAAAGAATATTTGAACTTATTTACCCTTTTCTACCGACCAAACAAAGAAAGTCTCAGTAGCATATTTATTCAGTGGATACGCCATATGTGAAAATTATTATTTCAACCGCCATATTGGTTTCGCCAATTTAATCCGCGGTACTTAAAACATATAATAAGCCCATAGCCATAGAAAAATGAAGTTTTATCAATGTTATATTCAAATCAAACTAACGAATTTGACAGTTACTTACTTTTTGAACTAATATAGGTCTGCCATTTTGAAAAGTAACTTTTGTTTTCAACCCACCCTCACCCTTCCCACGGTATTATTGTTACTTTTTAGCAATTTTCGCCGTCTTTTTCATACACATAATTACTAATTGACAATTTGAATATTTAACATGACAAATGTGCATTGTTTATTTTCAAAATTTCTAAAAAATGATCCAGAGATGTCCATTTTTCTAAAAATTGTTATCCTACGCTACTTTTAGTTGACTAATTACATAATTTTGATAAGTTTAATCTAATGTTGAAAATTTATTTTTTTAAACAATTTTTATTTGCTCAAGCAGTTAATTTTCGATAGCTAGAAAAATGAAAGAATATTGAACACATCCAATTATTTTTCTGACTGTATAGTGTATAACAAGCATTTACGTGCCATTTTTTAATTATTTAAAAGAAAATAATTTTTTTAAACAATTATCGAAAAAAATGTTTAAAATCGTATTTTATGAATTAAATATAATGATGAATGCTTGCAAGGATTGTTGAATGTCATTGTTTAAACAACTTTTATTGGTTCAGGCAGGTTTTTTAAAAATTTTTAGTTATTGAAAGGAATCTGCTTGGTCAAATAAATATTGTTTAAACAAATACAAATACAAAGGTAGCATAGGATATATCTGTCTCCATGTTAAGAAATTATGAAAATAGACAATAAATAATAGTTTAATAGTTTTCATTTATTTAAACAATGAAGTATTGTTTAAAAAGATATCATAAATATGAAAATTGTCCACTAGTAATTATTTTTATGAAAAAACACAACGGAAATTGTTAAAAAATAAGAATAATACGTAAAAATGTAGTTTTTTTGATTTTTGGTTTATATTAGGGGCGCTGCGGGGAGGGTGGGGGTGGGTTGGAAATAAATGTTATTGGTATGGTTTTAGTTTTCAGACACTCCTCTTCAATCCCTACAAAGTTTTGCACGTTTCGAGGAAACCCTGGAACATGAGTTCAATTTAAAAAATTTTTTAATTTCCTCATGTAAATAAATGGGATTTAGATGTGCTCGGTAGCGAGTGCTGGTAAGTGAACTTTAAAAAGAAATTACGGAACTTCTTTCTCCGAAAACGAAAACTTTGTGGGAAGGGGGACTTGCCCTGTAGTTAGAAAATAATTTTTTGGACCAACCTAAAACATATATCACATTTCAATCCTTATTTTTCTAAGAGTGATTTTACTTCAAAAATTAAATAACTTTTATTGTCGTTTGTAAAGCCGTTTCACTTCAATATTTGATTGCAATATATCAATTTTACGAAAACCTAGTGCATCAACGTACTCCTCATCATTGGTGAAACGTTTTGTTCCTTCCAGGACGTCAAAACATGCTGCATTCTCCGACAAATTAATATGGCCAGGGGTAAGCGAGACATTGTTTTTTATGGCGCTAGTGAAACGGACATTCTTGCAACGGTCAATCTCAATATCGAGGCGGAGCAGGATATCAGCTGGTTGTTAAACCTGAGAACGGTAAGAGTTCGTGCTATCTTAAAATCACATTTTGTTAAGAAGACCGGTACTCGCGAAGTTGTACTAGACGGGGCAATTCGTTATTGCAGAAGGTTTGTGGGGAAGGCCGTATGGACGGCAATAGATGAGGATACGTCACATCAAGTTTCATTCGAATCGCATAAGCGTCGAATAGAGGTTGGTGATTCTGTAGCTACGGACGAAAAATTTATCTCAGGGGGTATGGAACCCCACCCACAATTCGTATAAGGGCATAGTTTAATGAGATCTCGCGATCACACCCTCAGCAGATAGATAATAATTCCGCATCCTCCGAATAACGATCATTTATTGGGCGGATATCTAATAGCCCAATTGCGTCTACGACTTCTATAAGCAAAAATACAAATACGGTGTTTACAATCATAAGAGTGGATAATAGGCCCACTATTTCAAAAGATTCAATTTCTAATCACAGTTCGGAAGATTTTTCGTAGCCAACAATGTCACCCTTAAGAGAGTGGGGTCGACATTTTATAGGTAGAGAAGGGGCATCCTTTCAATTAGATTCACGGAGGATGAGTAGGCCGCACTCTCCGAAAGGGGAAAGTACAGTTCATTTTGCGAACCCAATCTCCGAAAATATATCAGTTCCTACTGGTTCGAGGGCGACTTTTGAAGAAAATTTCAATCTTATAGCTGGCTCACACAATTTAGGGATGGTAAGCTAGAACTAGATAGGAATTCGAGATAGGAAGTGGGAAAAGAACGTTACCACAAGCTCCCTTCTCTTAAACGGCTTACGTAGATACGGTTAGGCTTATAGACTATAAGGGCCCAGATAGGTTATATTTGGAAAGTGGTATACATTTTAGAAACCCCCTCCCACCCCACTTCCTAATAGGGCACAATTTCTAGCGCAACCAGGTCCTAATTATAGGACACGTACGACACGTTTTTGAAATTATGTAGCGAATGAGACGTGACCGACACCAAGTAGTCAAGGCATATTAGGTGTTAGGAGCACAAATATTTCAAACCAAATACATCCATCAGACTGCAAACCTATTAAAGCGACATTCTGAGAGAGGTCCCACAAGGCGTTTTTTATGCCCAACCTCATTATCATCCCTTTTATTTGGGCCCCATGGGTGGCCTATACTCTGAACAAACCAATGCGTACAGACAAGTAAGTACCCCTTATAGGAGAGGGAATAAAAGTTTCTCACAAATCACAAATCAGATAAATATTAAGTTTACAAGGAGAGGTGATATGAGCATGATCACATCTTGAGACATAGTAGAGAATAGGCGGGCAACAGATTCGCTAAATGAAGAAGATGTTCTTATAGCAATGCCTTTCCTATTAGACGGTATAGCACTAGTGTGCTTAGGCCTAATAGGTACCAGTGGAGGACTTGGCAACAATTTAAGTACGATCTTTGCAATAGATTCGAAGATATTAATTATCAAAAGCGACTAGAAGAGCAAAAAATCGCACGTAGGCAAGGCTTGGAATAATCCCGCGTGAATTATTTAAGTTATATGATGGGTCTATACAGATTGTACCCGCGTCCAATCCCTTTAAAGGAACAGCTAGATAGAGCCCTTGTTCAAGCTTATGAGCGTTCACCTGCTAGGGGTGAGGAGTACATTTTACCTCCACCCCCTAAAAACTCATTTCTGCCTAAGCACGCGTATATACCGAACGAAAAGCCGAACAGGGCCAACCTACAAAGAAAAGAGGAGGTACCAGTAGCCGCGATGGCCACACATGAAGCAGAAATGGATTCCGGTATGGAAAATTCGAGGAATTTACATAGGCTCTTTATAAAAAAATTTTCTTCCCATTCAGAGCCCCTCACTCATCTACTGGGCAAAAATAACCGCCGGAGTTGCACGAAGAAACAGGATAAAGCATTAGAGGCGATTCAAAAGGCACTCTCATCGGCCCTATTCTTAGCATGCCCAGATTTTAAACTTCTCTTTGTTTTACAAGCTGATGCGAGCAGTTTTGGCTTAGGTGCGGTTCTCACCCAAGTAACTGAGGGGAAGAAACGAGTAATTGCCTTCGCAAGTCGCACTTTATTGGATGCCGAACGCCGATATTCTACTACGGAGCAAGAATATCTGGCAGTAATTTACGGTAATCACAGATCACAGCAGTTTACGATGGCTGCATAATTTGCACAATCCAGGTGGTCGTTTGGCGCATTAGTCGCGGGAACTATTAGAGTACCGGTTTGAAATAGTATATTGTAAAGGTGTGGAGCGGAAGTAATGGACGATCCGTGGTATTCCCTTCGAGTTAGTGATGTACAAAATTTCCCTAGAATGTATCATGGTTGGACGGTTTTACAGGGAAAATTATATACAAATAGACCAAACCCTCTAATAGACCCAATCATAAAAGATTGGATCTATTAGATTGATTTTCTTGTTTTTTTTTTTTTAGTTTTGTCGACACTTTAGTATAGTCTTTTGATTTGAGATTTTGTTTGATTTACTTCTATTTGATTTTGACTTCCTAGGACTTGAAGATGAGACGCTCTTAGAGTAAAGATCTGGGGTGTCAGGGAAACCAGAGGCAGAGACGTCTGTGTGGAGCTAAGACCTTAGCCTTAGCACTCCGCAGTGCTTCCTCTCCGCCACTAAAGAGAAGAAACCCCGGATAAATCATCTACCGGGGAGGAAGAGATGCTTGGCGTATGGAGGCAGCATCGTTAAAGAAGCCTCTTGGACGCATAAGCTGATAACGTAGCTGGGAAGGTCCGGGAAGAAGCCCATAAACACAGAAGAAGCTCAAACTAGGAAAATAGAGGAGAGTCGAAGCACGGCTAGAGAACGGCACCCCCTTGAAGTAATGTGAAAACGGTTCTGGGGGAGGGAAGGGTGGTGTTTTTACCGGATCGTTGGTAGCATCATTATAGTTATTAATTAAGATGTTTGTCTATATTTATACAGGGTGTTCAAAAAGTCTCGATACACGTAAATATCTTTCCAGGTGAATATGTTTTCAAAAAGTTTAAGGTCATTCTTGAAGTAACTTTTAACGAGGAATTCAGTGGTGACCTTGAATTTGACCTTAAACTTGATCTTCAAGGTTATTTCCAGGTCAATTTTGTTTTTTTAAATGGGAACCCCTATTTTTGACAACGGCAATCAAAAGAGCTGGAAATTTTACGTCCAAAAATGTTCTGAGGTCATGGGTCAAGGAAGACTTTAAACTTCAACTGATGGTTTTTAAGCTTGAATCAGGTATGGGTCGGGTCCAATCTGTACTGCTTCGGCTCAGGTGTTTACGAGAAAGGTCGAGGTCATTCCTGGAGTAACTTTTAACGGGGAATTCAGTGGTGGTCTTGAATTTTACCTTGAGCTTAATCTTCAAGGTTATTTCAAGGTCAACCTTGTTTTACATTTAGCTTTACCTAGGAATAACGACGTGGACGTAGTAAAATCTGTTCCCTTTGGGGTGCTTGATTCATGTGAGTCCCCTTGCCTCTTACGTTGTGTGTTTGACTTAGGTGAGTCCCCTTGCCTCTCACATTTTATTTTAAGTGGGAATGAGAGCTATTTCGTTTTGTACAGCCAATTGCCCCCACCACTCTTTCGTATGGGAGAAATACATTCAAACGCCGTGTGTCGGTGAGTCGGCTCTGCTACATGCTGCGTAGGCCAGTTTCGTGTAGAGCCGAAAATGCACGAGCACGAACTCAACCCCCCTTCCCCCCATCCCGACTTTACTATTCGTTTTCGGTGGCTAATTGGCTACTAGGAGTTTTCAAGTAAACTGAATTTTGCATGGTGTAAAGAGAATGAAAGAACGCTCATGCGAAATTTTCAAATATTTTTTATTTAATGAATTCTAATAGAAAATTGGAAAAAGATTACATAACATTTCTTATTATTTCTTGAAGTTTTTAAAAAGTAACTAAAACATTTTCAAGCGAAGTTTTGCAATTTTGCTATGATACGTAATTTCAAAAAATTAAGGAATGTAATTCTTATGAAGCGTTCTTCTATAATTATGTTACACAATTTTTTGTTGACAAAATTTGCTTTCAAATTTGAGTAAGTTTAAGAGATATTCAGAAATTTTGAAACAATTCGACAGGAATTCAAACGGTCAAGTTTTTAGAGCAGTTTTTAGGGTTTCACTATATTGAAAAAAATTCTTTTAGGTTCCTAGGAATAATTAAAATAATTTTTTATTTTGAAAAATTAATTATAAGATATTGTTTTAAAACATTTTAAAAGATTTCAAAAGATTAAAAAAAATTATCAAAGAATCCGAAACATTTTAAAGGCGATTTTTGTAATTTTGCAGAAAAAGAATTATTTTCTTAATCGAGTAAATTAAAAAATGATTTAATAGATTTGAAGAAATTCTAAAAGAATTTAAACTTTGAAAAGTTTTAGAAACGTAAAATGCACCTTAGGTGCTTTGAAATAATCTCGAAAGGTTTCCAGAGGAAAAACAAAATTTTCATAAAATGCTTGGGATTTAGAAGATTATGAGGCAATCTTTTTTAAATTTACAAACAAATTTTTTCAGCAAATACCCCAAAAAAAATAATCTTGAGGCGTCAAATCAGGTGACCTAGCTGGCCATTCATTAGTGCCCCTCCGTCCTATCCACCGATCAACAAATACCTCATCTAAGTAAGCGCGAACGTCTCGTCCATAGTGAGCA